>CAUYQS010079905.1:0-14481 GCA_963574585.1 Otolemur crassicaudatus | reverse complement strand
TGAAACATAATTTTTTACTGGTTACCTCCGGTTATGTGGAATTTTGTAAACTTAACTTTTTTGGAAACTGTTTACTTTGCACTCCCTTTTAACCTAAGCTTAAATGTTTTTTTTTTTTTTTTTTTTTTTTGCCTTGACTGTCTATAACATTTTTACAAGAAAATTCAAACTTGTGCCCAATTATTTTTAAACAGACTGTGTTTTATTTGTTCTTGAATGTCTCAAACGTTTACTTAAAATACAACAAGGAAAATCATCTCCCTTTATTTCTCTTCATATCTTAACTACAATATGAAATCTTCTGCCTTAGCCTTTTTGAAACCCATACATACTGATCACACTGTAATATAAAACACTACCACAGTTCAACTGGTAATGTATTATTATAATTGGGTCTAGTCAATCATATTTCCCCATAGTATTTACTGCGAAGCCCATTATCACTGGCACTGAGGTGGATCCAGCTTTGTCCTCTGATCACTCGATCAGTTCCTTTTTCAATACCATTATAAGAATAATCTCTACTGTCACAACTTTAATAGATATAGAATTCTTGCTTGTAAGCATCTGGTATGATTCTTTGGTGATAGATTGTATATTTTAAACACTATATCATCAATTTCTTTTCTTCTACCTTCATGAATGTTTGTTGAAGACTGATTATTTAATAAGCTACAAGTCACAATTATTCTTTGTAACTTCTTTATATATTTCTTTTCTCACTAGCACGGCACCAAGGAGAGTAGTAATAATGGTATTAATCAATGAATCTTTTAAATTCCAAACACATATGTTGAGAACTGTGTGTGTTACTCATTGCTTTAACAAAACTGACATCCTTTGGGAAGGGCAGTCTTCTAGGAGAGACCAGGAAACCTTCCAGACAAATTCTAAAAGGGCTGTAACCCTACAAAACTGATATTCTGAGTTTTGCATTGAATATCTCAAATCTCTTCACAGGCATCAGTTTTGGAGGCATGAAATATTTATATTTTCTTTGAAATTCTGAAATTTGATTTCTCTACATAGGATTTTTTCTATAACTATTGCAAACCCTACCTTTTCACAATGCTTTTAACTTTTGCTTTCCTCTGCATTTCAGTGGCAATAACTTCTTGTTATGGATTTTATCAATGGGCCAGGTACAGTGGCTCACGCCTGTAATCCTAGCATATAGGAGGCCGAGGTAGATGGATTGCCTGAGCTCAGGAGTTTGAGACCAGCCTGAGCAAGAGCAAGACCCTGACTGTAAAAATAGCCAGGCATTGTGGTGGGTGCCTGTAGTCCCAGCTACTCAGGAGGCTGAGTTAAGAGAACCACTTGAGCCCAAGAGTTTGAGATTGCTGTGAACTGTGATGCCATGACACTCTACCCAGGGCAACAAAGTGAGACTGTGCCTCCAAAAAAAAAAAAGAAAGAAAGAAAGAAAAGAAAGAAAGAAGGAAGGAAGGAAAGAATTTCATCAACACAAGTATTTAATTACATTCTGCTTTTTCTAGAAGAGTAATATTACTTATATATTTTTAACTTTAGATTGCAGTTTCCTTTCACACATACACATGGATTCCTGAAATGTCCTAAAAGTTATTTCAAGAACCTTGTTTCAACAGATTTGTCTTCAGCATTTACTCTATTCTAAGTGCTTGAATAAAATACTGAATAAAAATTCATACGCTCAAACTTTGTGGAAAGTATAGCCTCACAGGAAAGAGAACAACTGATGAAAAATCACCAAGGTGGCAGAAGCGCAGGGCATGTCTACGGAGGGTGACATTGGGTAGAATACAAGGTAATAATGAGGAGATTTGTCCTAAGAAAAGGAAATTAGGGGATGGAGAATCTGGGAATTCCTTTGGAGAACAATGCTGGAGCTGAGAAGGAAGGATAGCTATAGGGGAACAGAGAGGGGGGAAAAGGTCTTATATGAAGGTGTGAGTGATGGAAAAAGCCATCACTTGGGAACTTGAGGGGACCAGGCAGAGTAGAGAATGAAGCCTATTATAAAATAAACTGGGAAATGTTGGTAGAAGTTTAATATACAATCTCTTCCAGGCCATGTTAAAGAGGGCTGGCTGCATGCTCAGAATAGAAGGGTGGCATTGATGATGCTAAGCTCTGAATTGACAAACATGTACACATATGCATGGCTATTTATATGAATACTATATGATGCCTTTTAAGCAAGATGATTTTTACATTATCTCTCACAGACTCTTGTTGGGCAGGGATGGCAGCTGGGAAGGGATGGGCAAATCTGCAGAAATTTGAACATGCGTATAGCAAAACACAAAACAAAACAAGCAACCAAAAAAGGAAAAAATAAGGTAATAAGCCCCCGTAAGAAAAGATATTCAGGCTCTGTCCTTTTTGACATAGTAGGGATCGATTGCCAGAGCAAAAAAGATAAACAAAAAAAGATATCAAAATCCCTGAAGCTGAAGAAAAACAGAATGTGGCTGTTGACCTAAAACCAACAAGAAAATCTAGATGGTGTGTGAGAAACTGGCTCAACCACAGCAGATGACTGATCCAGCAGCCTCTCCAGATGCAGAGGACTGGTCCTCACGGCAGGTCTCTCTGCCACAGTGGTCAGAGTGTAGCCTTCAGCAGAAACATCTCAGTCAAAGGGAAAACCATTGCAGAGGCGGGTAGGAAGCATCTGGCTGGATAGGAGATTCTTTCTACATAAATACCTTTGGGGACAGTTCCTGAACCCAGAGCAGTAGAGATGCAATTTTTATATATGTCAACTATCAAAACACTTTTAGTTCTTCTTTGGCTGATTTTGGAAGCAGCATTGACAAGCTTAGATTAAGTTAGTATAATTTAAGATCATCAAATCCAGACCCTAACCAATGGGGAGGAGGAAGCTCAAGACTTTCAGTTGCTGGACTTTTTACTAATGTTGCCCCTTGATAATGTGATATAGTAAATGGAAAAATAAATATGGAAGAAATAACAAAGTATTTTACCACATGATGACTAAGCTGGCATATTTTCATAGTGATCAGGTCTGTACAATCTAATTTTATGTGCTTTCAACCCTTGGTTTCTAAAATTTCTACCATAAACATTACTGCTTTTGTTAAATCAAAGATAAGTATTGATTTCTCTTAGGCAATGGCTGCTTATGTAGCTTGAATCTAATTCTCTTGCTGAGAAAAATCACAAAACCTGAGAGACGGGGAAACTGAAATATCCGTCTGAAGGCCGAGGAGAGCTATCGAGCTGTGAGTTCCCATAGAGTGAAATGAAGAGGTGAACCATGAGCCCTGACCTAAGACTTGGGTCTGCTTTTCTTACTGAGATAAGTGCAAATTCTGAAATAAAAATGTTGGGGCACAGCTTAGAGGCAATTTGACTTACAAAAACTAAAAAGGAAAAAGTAAAATTCACAGCACACCTAGGCTGGGAGTCTGATAAACAGCCAGGGCTCTTCCCAAAGCACTAAATGTTATATCCTGGAAGTAAAGGAGAAAAGAGAAGAGACAACTTTCAAAAGAAAAGAACCTCAGTTTTGATGCACTTAGTTCTGTCTCAAGAGGTATTACCTGCCAAAGATTAATAAATTGTGTCTGGAGGAGGATAAAATCACTTAGACTCTTAAATGCATAAAACCAAATTTGATTTTTATTTATTTTTTCAAATTGACAAATAATAGATATATGTATTTTAGGGGTTGTACATATTTTAGGGGTTATTTGGATAATTTTATATATAATGTAATCAAACTAGGGTATCCCCTTAAATATTGGTCTGTTCTTTGTGCTAGGAACCTTGGAATTATTCTCTCCAAGTTATTTTGAAATATACAGTATACTCATGTTGCCTACAAACACTGCACTGTCATGTTGAACACCATGTCTTATTTTTCTATCTAAAATATATTTGTACACATTAATGAACCAATTGTCATCCTTGCCCTTCTCATTATCTGGAAGTGACCAAACTACTCTCTATCTTGGTGATATCCACTCCTTCAGGTCCCACGTGTGTGTGAGAACATGCACTATTTTGATTTCCTGTGCTTGTCCTATTTATTTTAAAATAATGGGACAGCACCTGTGGCTCAAGGAGTAGGGCGCCAGCCCCCTATGCTGGAGGTGGTGGGTTCAAACCCAGCCTCAGCCAAAAACTGCAAAAAAAAAAAAAAATGACCACAGTTCTTCCCATGTTTCTATACATTACCAGAGTTTATTCCTTTTCATGGCTGAATAGTATTCCATCATGTATGTATAATTATTCATTCATTCATTCACTGGTAGACATTTAGGGTGATTCCATATTTTGGCTATTATGCAGAGTGCTGCAAAAATACAGAAGTACGGATATGATTTCTGTGTGCTGATTTTCTTCCTTTTTAGATATATTCTCATTAGCAGATTTGCTGGATTTTATGATAGCTCTGTTCTTAGTAATTTGAGGACTCTCCAAACCATGGGATGAGATGGCATCTCATTGAGGTTTGGATTTGCCTTTCTTTGATGATCAATAGTGTTGAAGATTTTTTTCACATACCTATTGACGATTTGTACGACTTCTTTGAGAGATGTCTATTCAGATCTCTCATGTGTTTTTAAATTGGATTGTTTGCATTGTTTTAGTTTTTCCTGGTGATCTGTTGAACTCCTTGAGAACCTTATACATTCTAGTTATTAATCTTTTGTTACAGGAATAGTTAGCAAATACTTCATCCCCTTCGGTCAGTTGTATCTTCATTTTGTTGATTGTTTCTTTGCACGTTACAAACTTTTACCAAGAGGTGGCCAAACATAGAGAATATTTTGTAAATATTTTGTAATATTTTGCAATGGCTATTTTGTAAATAAAGGTATATTTACCTATAATTTCCCATTTTTTCCTATATATTTCAAATTTAGGGATGACTTTTGGGACACCCCAGTGAAACATGTTCTCCCATCGGCATTATGTTTCTGAGACATATTCATATTTTATGGAGTAGTCATTTATTCATTTCCACAGTATATAAATATACCAGATATACTGGATAATTTACTTATGAAAAATAAATTTCATTCCTTGATTTTATGAGTTAGTATACATTTGCCTCATTGAGGAGTTGTACCTATTAGAAATAGTGGTATTGTTAGTAAGACTACATTTGGCAAATACTGCTAAATATTTTTCCAGAGTAATTGTACCAATGAAGCTCCACCAGCCATGTATGAAACTGCTAGTTCTTTCACATTCTTTTAAACAGTTAGAGTTTTCTGCCTTTTTTTTTTTTAAATTTTAGCCATGAAAGTATGTTTTCAATGGCAGAAACCTAGGGTTTAGCTTTGTATTTTCTAGAGAACTAACGTAGTTCCGTATCATTTCATATTTCATAGGGTTAATTACAAATGGATAGGACAATCACCCATTATTATACTCTTCTTTTACAAAGAGAAATACATTACTTATGGAAATTCTTTTCTCCTATGCATATTTTAAATCTTTCAAGATATTCAGCAGGAAAATTGATTTTATTCCATTGATTCTAACTATAGATTAAGCTAGAGAAAATATATCTATATTGGGCTTGTAAGAAATGTTTTTATGTTTTTTTTAAACTTTACTATAAGTACATTTGCATTTGAATATTTATAGCAGTTCAATGCACACTTGGACAGATGTAGAAACAACTCAAGTGTCTATCAACTCATGAATAGATCAATAAACTATGTTACACATATAAATATACCTTGGAATATTAGCTGGTGATTAGGATGGTGATTTATACTTTTCATATTTACCTGGAAGGATTTGGAGAACATTCTCCTAAGTATCACAAGAATGAAAAACCATTTACTCGATACTAAATTGAAACTAGCAGATTAACGACTACAAGCCCACAAATGAGAAAAACTCAATTAAATTCAAGAAGGGGAAGGACAATAGTGGGGGTCAGCAAGTTCTCACCTAACGGGTACAATGTATAGGTACACAGCATACTTACTGGCTGAAACACACAACTATAACTCAGAATTTACCTTGCAAGCATCAACAATGTGACTACTGCTTAAATAGTACACAAAACATGAAATACTAAATTTCATAATTAATTAGAAAGTTTACAAATCATTAATGTTTTGTCATATTTCATTTATGTTTTTAAAAATAATATTATTCTTGGGTGGTACCTGTGGCTCAAAGGAGTAGGGCACCGGCCCCATATACCGGAGGTGGCAGGTTCAAACCCAACCCCAGCCAAAAAAAAAAAAAAAAAAAACTGCAAAAAATAATATTTTTCTTAATGGTCCATCACACATATACTGGAACTTACATGTATTAATAGAATACAGATCATTTGAAATTTCTTAAATTGACTCATTTTTGACCTAACGGTGGCAATTTATGTAACTCTACTTAGCATCATTGCATCTAAAGATTATTCTCCTCCTACAATGATTCTGTTATCTTGTATATTGAATACCAGATAAATACTAATGATTTAAATATAAAATCAACAGTAGCATGGATTTTTCTATGCTCTTCACCTTTCTGTCTCTTCTAATAGTATGAAGCAGAGAAATAGAACTCCAGAAATAATTTTCATATGAACAATTCAACTATCTCTTCAATTTTCAATAAGTAAATTCTCTCAGAGATAAATAACCTTGTATTTCACAAAATAAAGGAACCCAGGTTAGTTTCCTACTTTACGTTCTTATGAATGAATTTAAAATATTACAACACAGCACATTCTTGACTATTCTATTCGCTGATGTCATAACATGTGGAAAGCTGGTTCTTAGCTACTTGATCTCTTTCTGATTCACTGCGTACAGTCTGCTTTTGACTTAAAAGAGTGACAACGGTATGTTTTAGTGTATTGTAAATTAGGCATGAAGATAGTACGTAAGAGAATTTTAGAAATCCTTCTTGAGTAGAATGGAATAATATTAGTTCATATATTTTTCTATCTAGGTTGGTTGTTTATCTAGACATCTTTCTGATTACATCCAGTTAACCAAATGTATTTTAATTAAGATGGATTATCAATTATTTGAAATCTCAAAGGTGAGCTAATCTTATAAAAAAAGGGGGGGGGGAGTAAAATCAGGTTTCTCCATGAGTTTAGAATACTCAGCTCGAGGAGCTGACGTGGTCTTACAACATTATTATTATCTGTTCCAATTGTGTTTTTCTTTTTAATTTATGTCTAAGTCTGATATCTAATTCTAGAAATAGTACATGGTATTTTCAAATACCTATTATTTTATAATATAAATTATTAGTACTTTTGCAAATTTCAGATTACTATAAGGGTAAATATGATCAGGTTACATTAGATCACTGACAGTCACAAACAATGCAATCATATGTGCCTTTCTATTAAATGTCTATAATGCCCAAAGTGATCTACAAATTTAATGTAATCCCCATTAAAACACTAATGTCATATTTTAAGGAACATGAAAAATAGTTTTCCATTTCATATGAAACCAAAACAACAACAACACAAGAATGTGAATAGCCCGTGCAATTCTATGGAATGCAGGCAATTCATGGAGGCATCCCTCTATCAAATACCTATTTTGAACATTGTTATATGTCTGTTAAATACACATTAGTCCCTGTGCATGGTGGCTCTCAGCCATTATCCTAGCACTCTGGGAAGCTGAGGTGGGTGGACTGCTTGAGCTCAGGAGTTCCAGATCAGCCTGAGCAAGAGTAAAATATCATCTTTACTAAAAATAGAAAAACTAGCCAGGAGTTGTGGCAAGCACCTACTTGGGAGGCTGAGGAAAGAGAATCTCTTGAGCTCAAAAGTATGACGTGGCTGTGAGCTATGACACCATAGCACTCTTCCCAGGGCAACAGAGTGAGACTCTGTGTCAAAATAAATAAATAAATAAAATAATTAAATATAAATAAACAAATAAAATAAAGACTCACTAGTCTTTTGGCTCTGTATTTTATGTCTTAAGTTTCTTAGCTTGGAAAGAAAATGGATAAACGTGCTTAAAAAGAATGGTAAAGTGTATCAGGAAGGGGTGGTTAAGAGGTGCAAAAATACTAAGTCAGAATGAATTTTATTTGTTAAACTTTATTTGTTATTTTGTAGCATAACAAAATGGCTACAATCACCAGTAAGTTAGTATATAAGTTAAAATAGCTAAAAGAGCAGAATTAGAATGTTCCTTAACACAAAAACATGAAAAATGCCAGAGCTAGTGGGCACCCCAATTACCCTGATTTGGTTAATTCACATTATATGCCTAGATCAAAACATCACATGTATGCTATAAATATATACAACTATTATGTACCCACAATAATTAAAAATCATTTTCAGATTGGTTATCCTGTGTAGTTTTCACAGGCATATGGAACAGATTGCATTAAAGGATTTATAATTTTCAGATAACCAAAGCATTGGTGAGGCATTTAATTTGTTCCATTTGGCTGTTAAAAATAAAAACGAAAATGCCATATGTATTTCTTGAACTAAGATTGGATAAAGAGCTCAATCTGGGTGGTGGTTACACAGGTGTCCTCATATGTACAGACTTGTCAGACTAAATAAATTAGGATTCTTGGATGTTGTATACTTTACTGTCCCTATGTTACACCTCTAAGAAAAAAAATTAATAAAATAGAAAGCCAACATGTGTACCAGATGCCCTAGTCATATCAAAGTACTTTTACAGATCATCCCTTATTTTCATATTTTTAAAGACTAGATGGTCATTAAATATTTTCTAAAAGATGTACGGATAAAATTACAGTGTTTTGCAATATCTCACTACATAAAAGAAGCTGACTTTATCAAGTGAAGAATATCATCTTAGAAAGGATTTTTTACATGGCAAAGAAACTCTAATATAAGAAAAAAACATTTTATGTTATTTATTATTTATTTTATTCTATTTTATTTATTTATTTATTTATTGAGACAGAGTCTCACTATGTGGCCCTCAGTAGAGTGCTATGGCATCACAGCTCACAGCAACCTCAAACTCTTGGGCTAAAGCGATTATCTTGCCTCAGCCTCCCGAGTACCTGCGAATACAGACACCCACCCCTACGTCCAGCTATATTTTGTTGTTGTTGATATTGTTGTCATTGTTGTTTAGCAGACCTGACTGGATTTGAATTCACCAGCCCCAGTACATGGGGCTAGCACTCTAACCACTTAGCCATGGGCCAAGCCAAAAAAAAAAAAATTATATGTATATATATATACATATATTTAATTTCCAAAATTTTATTGGACCATCTGGCATGAACGTAATTTTACTCCTGGAAAATTCCTGTGTTGAATCTATAACCTCTAATGTGACTGTCTTTGGAGATAGAGCCTATAGGCAAATAATTAAGGTTTTTAAATGAGATCATAAAGGTGGGATCTAGTCTAATTGGTGCCCCAGGGAGGCTCACACCCAGGGAAAAGATCACAGAGGGGAGGCAGGTCTCCAAGCCAAGAAGAGAGGTGTTAGGAGAAACCAAACCCGCTGAGACCTTGCTAGGAGAGTTGCAGCCTTTAGCCTTGTGGGAAGATACATTTCTGTTCTTTGAGTCACCAGTCCATGGTATTTTACTAACAAGCCAATACACTAACCATTCAGATTCAAGATAGTGCCCCGTCCCCTTTTTCTGCAAATATAGCATGTCTGCATTGCTTCGTTCCATTTTTACACCAGCTCGAACATAGGAAATTTTTATTTATGTGAAATGTGGAAGATATTAGACAGTTTTAATTTTCTTTTCATTTGAAAATAAACCTCCAAAAACTAATACAGAATTATATTAGGGGCGATACGCTATATTGAAGGAGATCGTCATCAAAACTTTGGTCTGTGATTATCTTGCCAAGGCAGAAATCTCGACTTCACAATTTTGACATCTCAAAAATTAGCACAGTGACTAATTTGTGAATTAACACATCAACTAAATAAATAATTATTTGCAAACGTGAATAAATCTACTTGGTAAGGAAAAAGACCTTTTGTGTTTTGAACCACATAATTTCATACTTAAGGTACTTGGAATGGTCTATTTCCAAATATAAATCTCTGCACAAAGCATTTGCTAAAATTAATGTAAAAGAAAAACCTAAAGAATTTTATTTGTTAAGAATGTAGCTACAAGATTCAAAAAAAGCGAAATAATAAAATTGATATCAGGTAAAGTTATGTCCACACTTTAAATAAACTGGTGCCCCCCTGACATATTTAAAATCTAAACAAGTCTAAGTTTCTTATATTTGTTAAAGAAGAGGTCAAATTTTACACACATAAGAAAATGAATTTAAAGAACTAAATCTTTTGAGAATAAATTCTTACAGAATTAAAACTGAAAGAAGATAATTAAATTTTTCTGAAAATGTTGCTACTTATATGCTACAATGTACACCAGTTTCTTCAATCCTAAAATACATCAACAACAGAAAAGTGCAATATGTTTTAATTGGAATTATTTTCTGAGTATACACTCCATCCAGTAAAAATACATCTATTTTAAACTAGAAGTTTTTTAAAGGTATAGCGTGTTCAAATTATATATATTTTATAACTATCAAGCTCTAAATTTTTATATACAGTTTTATAGGTCTAGATAAGGGTGAGGCAGTAGTTACACAGTTTTAAAATATTGAACATATTTTGGGGCCACCGAGTTTAATGATTTATTTCTGCTGTTTCATGTTTTCAGTACTTAAACAAAAAGTCTGACAATAAAAATTAAAATTAGAATTTTTGTTTTGGCTACTCATTAACTTCAAGTTATTTAATATCAATACATTAAAATATGTGGTCTTGAGAATCATGTCTAGATTTTGCTATTAATATTGTAGGAATGTTCTGTAAAAATTCCCTGATATTTACTTATTTCTGAGGCAAAGGTGTCTTATTGTGTGTATTGTACATTGATAGCTAGCTGGGTTTCATATAGCTCTGTAGAAAATAAAAACTGAGAGAAAAAATAATTTGCATTTTTCTTGGGAAAAAGTCATAGATATGAATCTTTAAAGGTTTCTTGTAAAAAAAAAAATAGAAAAGAGGTTAAAGGCGTTAGTGATTGAAACAGAAAAGGAAATAAAACAAAAAACAAAGACAAACTTGTTGACCAGAAGGGAGAAAATGATAAGAAAAAAATGTAAAACTAACGAGAATTTTTCACGTTTTATATTTTCATGACTGCATTTTTTAATTTGTTGATGTTTTTTGAAGAATTATTCACCATAGTCAACTGGTGAAGACGTAAGTGTTCATTAACAGGTAAATAGATAAACAAAATCTGGTTTATACATACAAGGAAATATCGTGTTACTTAAGCAGAATAGGAACGAAGTTCTAACACTCGCTACAACACGGCGGACCCTGAAAACATCACACTCAATGAAACAAGCAAGTTGAAAAGCACAAATACTATAGGATCTGACTTCATTTATAAAAAATACCTGGAATAGACTTGAAAAGAATCATATTCTGCTGTTGTGTGGAGAATTCAAGACCTAAATGTAAGAGCTAAAACTATACATTTTAGTTTTAAAAGTGTTAACTGACATTTTCCACAGACTTCACGTCACAAGAGAAAAAAATCAACAGCAACAACAACAAAAATAATCCTTAGATAGTCACTTTTTGGGAAGTACCTTGGCATTTACCAGAGTTTAAAGTAGTTACAGTAGACTCTCATTTCATTGAAAATCTAAAATGCTTAAAATGATGTGGCTACTTACACAAAATATTCTTAGTAGCCATTAACTCTTGAGAACTCGACAGCAGAATTTTGAGAGATTTCAATTTGTTTGTTTCCCCTGTCAGTTTCTACAAAGTACGCATATTAAATTTTTAGTCATTGTACAAAGCAGAAAATTGAATTTTCCAAACAGGAAACAGTAGTTTACTGCTTGAGCACTTGAAATCCTTCCAGGACCAGAGAAACAAGGTGTAGGGTAGAATCTCAGACATATCCTGCCCAAGCTTTAGAAAACTGACTCATCAGGAGAAACACAAATCCCGAGGTGACTCATGTAATTTGGGGCCTCAGCTTCACAGGTACAGGAAAGGATCAAAAACTCATACTGAAGAAGCCTCTTCTGCTGCTAAAACTGGCTCTCACTGAAGGAAGCACAGAATTTCCAAAGTAGTTCTGTAGAGCTCGTATGTCTGTCACAATCTACTACAATCCTTTATCTTTTATCCCAGAAATGACATGTTCACATTCCTTGCCACCTACACATACACACAAAAAAGTAAGAGATACAAATAGCAAGAAAGAAAGAATGAGCAGTGTCCCTTTAACAAACATGTTTCTCGACAAATGTTAGAATGTCTCACCTACGTCTGCCTGGCCATAGCTCATTATCGGGTAGACAGGCCAGCATGATATATTCTGAGATATTAGGTTAGTCTAGAATTCTGCCAACTATGAGAGAAAACTGTAAAGGGAAGAGAGACAATAGAGGTTTAGTGGGTTTAGTGCTGTCGTTACAAGTTGAAAGCCAAGGACTGCTGGTGTTTTCTACTCACGGGTAGAGAGCAAAATCTTTTGGCAGTTTGATAGCTGCAGAATAGGTGCCCAGGGCAATGCTAATTGCTCCTATAAAGAGACTACATCTGGAAACGCAACTGGAGTTGTCATCAGATTTTACAGGCTTTGTTTTTCCCACTTCTGCCGTGTTTCATCTGTGCAGGCCAAGCAGACACTTCAAAGAGAGCAGTGACGGGAATAACCAGCCTGTCTCCTGGCGTCTTCCCCAGCCGTGCAGTCCCATATTTACTGGTCTTTCTTTTTTCCTTCACGGGGAGGGCCAGGTTTCAGGGTTAATCCTTGGCTCCTCCTGACTGCTGAATCCAAGGTGAAAATGATTCATGCCAAAGCCCTCTCGTCGACCACGAGCCCCACCTTTGATAGTGCATGCTGGCATTATAAATTCTCAAAGATGAGCACGAACTCACAGCTACTGACAAAGTGCACCTGCAAATTATGCCCAAAGTTCTTATCACATTCATTTAGTGGGGCCACCTATAACTCTAAGATTGGGTTTTGATCCTGCAAGGGAACCAACCCTTGTAAGGACTTCTGGCTCCCTGTAGGTAGCACCTTACGTTCAGAATTTCAAGTAAATATGGGCATATTGATGACATGGCCCTACTCTTATTTTGTTTTTCCTTTTCTGGCACGTTTAGAATACATTTCCACATAAATTGCTCAGGTATTTGACAATTTAAATGAAAATACTGTTTTATTTGTCACGTACACACATGGTGCCAAAAAACGTAGACACAATTTAAGAAAGGAGAAAATGTATTAAAATTGTAACATTCAATGTCTACTGATAACATTTGTGATCTTTATGTTTGTATCTTATATCTCTTGCAACTGCAGAAGTCAAGCCTTACTGAGTATTACCATTTTAATACACACTTTTCCTCTCATAAAATGTGTATACATTTTGACACCCTTGCAAAAAGTATCTTCATCTTGATCTTACTTTTCCTTGTCGTCTGGGACACACTGTTACCAGAATCTAGTTTTTGGCCTAGAGGCTATGAGGTAGTCAGAGGGTAAGAGTGAAAGAAGAATCGACACTTCTATCCAAAACAATTATCTCAGGTGAAGAATTAAAAGATTTCCACGCTGGAATGAATGGCCCATAAGGGATATGCAGAACTTATATCCAGATAAATCCATCTCAATGACCCCATTTTAATTCTCAAGCCCCACTCTATTCCAACCATTAAGTCAGCTTTCAAATGATAGACTAGCACATTTGTGAATTCAATTACACTTTAATTCAATAACTCACAGGACAACACTGCATCTCATTTCCGGCTTTATTAGCCCTGACACTACTAAAAATATATAGATACATATATATACTAGATGCAGATACCGACATAGATATAAATATATAACTAGGAGGTCTGCCTGCCTTGAGTTGTGAATTGGAAGCCCCATAGTTGCAATTGTTTTTCTTAAAGGTTCCAGTGTTGCCAGAAACAGCCAGCCCACCTCCGGGTTTTTACATTTCCATCTGCAACATGATAGTCTAAGGCAGGGGTCCTCAAACTTTTTAAACAGGGGGCCAGTTCACTGTCCCTCAGGACCATTGGAGGGCCAGACTGTGGGCCCCGGGACTAGTCGGCTGCTACGCCGGACAGGCAGTGGCGGCAAAAACACCCAGCGGGCCGGATAAATGTCCTAGGCAGCCTCATGTGGCCTGCGGGCCATAGTCTGGGGACGCCTGGGCTAAGATAGCAGTCAGTCTTTTACTAGAGTGACCAGATGTCCCTCTTTTTAACAATTTGTCCAGTGTCCCATGGCAATTTTTAGAAAGAATGCAGGAATGGGCAGGAGAACAGGAAGGGAATATACAGTTTTCGGCTGCCATGTGGCTATTTCGCCAGAATATGAGTTTTATATTATTTTGTTAATTTTATAATGTTAAACTGTAATAATAACAAATAATTATTGAGAAGTGATTATTGAGAACTGCTTATCAAAGTTTGCATTGTTGTCAGGCCC
>CAUYQS010079904.1:0-12167 GCA_963574585.1 Otolemur crassicaudatus | reverse complement strand
TTGTCCGGCCTCTCTTCTCCTCTTGTCAGTTCCCCGTGGTCATACTTCATAAGAAAATAATTTGCATGTGCATGGAGTACCTGAGTTAAGTATTCCAGACCAGGAGGGCAGTTTGGCACAGGAGGTGGCCCTGGCATCCACACAACTGCAACAGGCTGATTTGGCATTGGGTATCTGCCAGGCTGATACTGGGTAAGGCTGGTACCAGCAGTTGGCTGGCCCAAGGGGAAGGTATTGGGCTGCTGTGGACCATAGTATCCCATAGGCAGGCCTCCTGGGTAGCCTGCAGGTGGAGGGACCGCTGCTCCTGGTGGTCCTATATTCAAAACAAATGAAAGTGTTATACTTTTTTTTTTGAGATAGCGTCTCACTTGTCGTCCTCGGTAGAGTGCCATGGCATCACAGCTCACAGCAACCTCACACTCTTGGGCTCCAGCAATTCTCTTGTCTCAGTCTCCAGAGTAGCTGGAGACTATAAAATAGCCACAGTGTCTGGCTATTTTCAGAGACAAGGTCTTGCTCTGGCTCAGGCTGGTCTTGAACCTGTGAGTTCAGGCAATCTACCTGCCTTGGCCTCCCAGAGTGCTAGGATTACAGGTGTGAGCCATCATGCCTGGCCCCAGTGTTACATTATAATCTACTATGGGTTATTATGACTTTCTACATTAAAATAAAATGGATCGCCTCTCTCTGGACCCACATCAGCATCTGTAGCTTTGGAACATTTTGATGTGCTGGACTGTTCTCACTGGGGTTAGGGGGCATCTCAAAGTCATTTTGATGTGCATTTCTCTGATGTTTAGGGATAAGGAGCATTGTTTCATGTTTGTTGGCCATTCATCTATCCTCTTGAGAAAAGATTCTGTTCATGTCTCTTGCCCAGGGATTCATGAGATAGTTTGCTCTTTTCTTATTGATTTGCTTGAGTTCTTTGTACATTTTGATTATTAGCTCTTAGAATTGTAACATGTGAGTATCTTCTCCCATTGTGAAGGTTGTCTATTTACTTTGTTGACTATTTCCTTAGCTGTGCACAAGATTTTTAACTTAATCAGGTCACATTTATTTATTTTTGTCACGGCTGCAATTGCAAATGATGTCTTCTTCATAAATTTTTTAAGGCCGATATGGTAAGAGTTTTTCCCACATGCTCTTCTAGAGTTATTTTTTTTCATCAATTTGTGTCTTAGATTTAATCTTTTATTGAGCATATGTTAATTTTTGTAAGCAGTGAGAGGTGCAGGTCCAGGTCCAGTATCAGTATTTTACACGTGGCTAAACAATTCTCCCAGAATCATTTATTAAATAGGGATTCTTTCCCCCCGTCCATGCTGCTATTTGATTTACCAAAGATTAAATGGCAACATGAGGCTGGTTTAATTTCTAGGTTCTGAATAGATCTGTGCCTCTATTGTTATGCCAATACCAAGATATTTTGATCACTACAGACTTGTATAATCTGAAGTCTGGTAACATGATGCCTCAAGATTTGTTTTTATTTTGTGGAATTGCATTGACTTTGCATTTTTTCTAGTTCCATACTAAATGAAGAACTATTTTTTCAAAGTATGATGTTAGTATTTTAATGGGGATTGCATTAAATCTGTAGATTGCTTTGGGTAGTACAGACTTTTCAACAGTGTTGTTTTTCCTAGCCAGGAGCATGGTATGTTCTTCAATTTGTTAATGTCTTCTGCTATTTCATTTCTCAGAGTTTCATAGTTCTCTCAGTAATGAGCCTTCAAATCTTTTAGGTATATTCCAAAAGATTTCCTTTTCTTTGAAGCTACTGTGAAGGGTATAGTGCCTCTGATTTGAATCTGAGCTTACCTCTTGGCATATATGAAGCCTACTGATTTGTAAACATTGATTTTATATCCCAAGCTGTTACTATATTTCCTTATCACTTCCAGGAGTCTTTTGGACTTTCTAAGTAAAAGATCATGTCACCAGCAAGATACAAGCTTTACCTCCTCTGTTTCCATTTAGATACCTTTGATATCATTCTCTTGCTTGGCTGCACTGGCTAGAACTTCCAGCACTGTGGTGAACAGTAGTGGTGATAGTGGACGTCCTTGTCTGATTCTAGTTTTAAGCAGGAATGTTTTTAGTTTTTCTTCAACTTGCTTTCCAAAATGACTATTAAAAACCAACAAATTTATACTGGCAATGTGTATGCACTTGTTCTCCTGTGTTGTCAGTGAGTCGTGCAGTCATAAAAATATGTGCTAGAACAACAAGCTCTTAGTCGGCATTCTAGGCCATTCGCTTCCATTTCTCTGCACTTCTCCTGCCCTTTGTCATATGAAGGCTTCACACCAACCTGTGACCACTTGCATTTGGATGTATAATTCTTTTTTTCTATGAATTCTCTTCCCCTTCATTTTTGACCTTGAAATTATTATCATGATAACAACACTTAACTTCCTCAAATAAGGCTTTCCTCAATTCCCTAACAAACCTAGATGCTATTTTATTTTCCCTTCTAACAGTCTATTCATATTTCCATAATGGAATATAAAGAATTTCATCAGCGTTTGTACAACCTCTTACCAATAACCTACAAATCCTATGAAGACATGAATCTGTTCTAAAACATATAGTACTACTAGGTACCCTATCAACATTCAAAATGTATTTATTGACTCAATTAATGACTTAATTAAAAAAGCAACTTTAATTATTTGTATAGTTTGGTGGAGGGAAAAATATACCTCATGAATAGTTAACCAACCTGGCACAAAATGAGAATTATATTGTGGAGGGGCATCTGGCCTTAGATCTGGCAATGTTGCCTCATTTTTCATTTCATCTGACGACTTCTCAGGAGCTGTGGGGACTACACCTTGGAAGAAAGAGAGTAGACATGACTTACAAAGGAAATGATAATATGATATTAACAAAATGCTTTCTTTTTTTTCTTGTTGGTATGCATCAAGGAATATAATCAATATGAAGACATTTATATTTCTTTTTTTTAAACATTTTTTGGGGGTTCTCTTGTACATGACCAGTAATTTTTCTTTTGGTGATTTCAAGATTTTCTTTTTGTTTTTGACCTTCAACAGACATTTATATTTCTTATAAAAACATAATTAGTCCTACAGTAGACATCAAACTATTAATAAATTTCATTAGTGTACATAGATTAAAAATAAAAATAATTTTAATAAAATCAAAAATAAAAAGCATATTGTGCTTGTGATCCAGCTGAACTGATGCTGACCCACGTAGTAAATAGTAAATTCCTTACAAAACCTCAGAAATCTTTTGCCTACTATACAATGTGAGGAAATAGACAGACATATATAGATAGAGTGAATTGGATTTTTCCTCTAATCCTTTTTGGAAATTAATGTCTAAATAAGTAGAACATAAGACCATACATACTAAAATAGTATAGAAAGCAGGGTGCTACACACAGTTCAGTTAGAGGTAATTCGGATCACATCTCCAGTGACCCACATTTTTACTGAATTCTTTCTACAGGTAATCTAGGACAGAAGAATTGCTGCAAAGCAGGGACTGGAGTCACTTTCATGAGGTTACGTCTTGTCCTATTCTTGAAATTAGAGAAATTTCTCCCTAGACTCTCTATGGGAGAAGTTCTCAATGTCCTAATCAACTAGTTTGACTTTTATCTCTCAGAAAAACGAATTCCTTAAATGCGGTGTTGCAGGCTCTTCTTTCAGCCCTCCTCTCCCAAGGCAGGATGTCACCTCAGATTGTTTGCTAATTCCCATCATTTCCCTTTGAAGATTTGCCATCCTTCCCTTCCTTTTCCTTTCCCTCATTTTCCCCACATATGCTGAAGAGCAGTCAGCACCTATGCGCTATTATAAGTCCCTTTTTAATTCATTTCAAATAAAGAGAGATAAGAATGTTCATAAGCATAAATACATAAATAAATGTAGACATATTTATATATTTATGTTCTCCAAATCCTAAATAATTAAAAAGTCCAAAACAAAATAAAGACCCCCTTTAAGGAAGTAATATAATTAACATTTAAAAATAAAGCATATGCCAATCTATTCACAACTCACCTGCCATTTTGAAGAATTACAATTAATCCTGAAAAATAAAACAGTTTAATGATTTAAAAGTATACACATACTATATAGTTACTATTAGTGCTCAGTAATATATAAAACATGTTTTGTAATTTTTTTAGCCTCCAGTTACCTTTCATTTATTCAGTCATTCATTGATTATGCAACAAATAATAATATTATAATGGCCACAATAATAGATGTTGAGAATGCAGCAATAAACCAGTCATACACTCTGTTGACCACTCTTCTGAAGCTTATACTCCTGTAGGATAAGTTTTTTTTTGTTTGTTTTGTTTTGTTTTTGAGATAGAATCTTACTTTGTTGCTCTTAATAGAGTGCCTTGGCTTCATAGCTGACAGCAACCTCAAACTCTTGGCTCAAGAGATACTATTTCCTCAACCTCCTGAGTAGCAGGGACTATAGGTGCCTACCGCACCGACCGGCTATTGTTAGAGATGGAGGTCTCACTTTTGCTCAGGTTGATCTCAAACTCGTGAGCTCAAGCAATCCACCTGCTTGATTACAGGTGTTAGCCACCGCGCCAGCCCTGGGGTAAGATTTTCTTTTAAAGTCAACAAATATTTAAGTATAAAGCTAAATTTATGTTTGGAAAGCAAAGTTATAAAGAAAACAAACTAAAATGTTTAAGAAAAATGTGAATGAGAATTTCTAGGAGATTCTCCTCTTCCAGGAGGTGACCTTAGAACTATTTGGACTATGAAAAGAAAGTTTCACACTAAAATCTTTGGTAGAGAGAGATTCAGGACCAGAGGAAAGAAAGTGAAAAGGTCCAGACAGAAATAAAAATAAGTTTGGAATATTCAAGGGAAAAAAAAAAGAAAAAGAGAAAAAGAGGTCAGAGTTTACTAAGCCAAGGGGCAGGAAGAGAACTGAGGTAAGAGATGAAGATGAGGTCTAATCACATCTGATAGCCAGGTGTGGGGGTTTTGGCATGTTTTTATAACTGTAATGAGAAGTCTTCAGGATTGTTATCAGGGGAGTGATCAGATCTGACCTATACCACATACCGGGAGAGGGAGAGTGGAAAGAGGGAGCAGTGAGGGATGGCAGCTGTATTCCAGTGAGTATTGGTAGGGTTCAGATTGGGGAGGTGACACCAGAGAGGGTTAGAAGTGCTCAGAGCCATTGGTGTTTGGAAGCAGAACTTATAGGAGTTGCTGATGGACAAAGGAAAAGAGAAGAGTCAGAGGGAGGTCTCAGTTTTAGCCCAGGGTAACTGAATTCATGGTGATACCTTCAATGGAAGTAGAACAGAGGATGGCCCCAAAATGGTAGGTACTGAGGAAGGTAAGAGTCAAAAATTTAAGCTGGGGCATATGATGTTTAGGGCCCTCTCTGAGGCCAAGAGAATAAATTTATACATGTAAATAAAAAAAATGTGCATTTGAACATTATCAGAATAACTCAGAGAAGGAAAATAGAAGTTGAGATGAGATTTGTAAAAAGCAATGAGAGTGAAGTTAAAATATTCTAGATTAAATCACCCCCCTCAAATAAAGTCATTTATCAAGAAGGGACTTTCAGTATATCTGAATTTCCAATTTCAGAGAAATGACAAATAGCAAAGAAAACAACATCTGTAAACATTATAATTTACTCACTGCATATCAAGTATTAGGCAAAGGGCCCAACACTTTTCACATACTATCTCTAATTATAACATGTCTCCAGTGCATAAATGGCCAACCCTGCTAAAGACAAGTACTCTTAAATCCAACACCCATGTGTGATCCAATACATTATTCTGTTTATCAGAGTATAGAATGTGGTTATTGGTGTTGTTGGTGTGGAGTGAAAAGTCATCAACACAGAACAGGTCAAAGCAGCATTAGAACACCATAGGACTCAGTCATCAGAACACCACTGAGACTCAGTTGACTCAGTGAAAATCACCATGACATGAGCCACCACATAGGTTCCCAGTTGAACTAACTATTTTCCCACGATGGGTGCCTAGGACCATCTCCACTCACCCAAGGAGCTGAAGATTATCATACGATGTTCTTTGTATCCGAAGAGGTTAAAGAAAGTATTCCGGGGCATAGAAAAGTGTCAGTCCTAATTTGGGCCAGCCAGAGGAGTTCAAAGTATTGATCTTATTCCTCAATGATAATAGTCTGTATTATTGAGGAAAATGACCACAGTTTTCCAGAACTTTTCACCTTACATGCTTCTAAGTATATACCTGAGAGTCACTCTTGCACAAGTACAAAGGATATACAAAAGCATGTTCTTAATGCCACTATTCATACTTAAAAAATTAAAAATTGTCTAATGTCCATCAATGATAGATTGCGTAAGTAAATTCTGGTACACATTCATGATGCTATATTAAGCTATAGTGAAAACAAACTTCAGCTGTACATGTAAACCAAAGTGAAATTAAACATTACAGTACTTTACAGAAAAAGCAAGTAATCAAAGAACTCATATAGTTTATCATATTTAAGAATGCTCAATACCAGGATATATAAAACTCTAACAAGTATATGGAGAAAACATTAAAAGAAGTTCTAGGGAATGAATAATGCAAAATTCATGGAAATGGTGATATGTCAGGGAGAAGTGAAGAGGAGCAATTATTTAGCAGTGGCCCCCAAGGCGCTCTAAGTTCCTACCATGTTCTAGTTCTAACATGATAAAGAGAATAGGTGTGATATATTGTCATCAGCCTTTTAAAAGGGTAGATATATATTTAAATATAAATACAAGTATTTACAAATGTGACATTGTTTTACAACAAACAATAACTATCTGACAATTGTATAAGGGCTGACAATTAAGTTCATGAACTCATTCTAAAAAAAAGTCCTATGCACCTCCATGCTGAATATCACTATGGTCACCCTTAAAGCACTCCCCTTGGGAAGCAACGCACCAAGGCCAGCACTGAATCCACCCTGTAAGACTCTTTTTCTAGGATGAGTCTTCAAACTTAATTGTCACACCTTAGACGATGACAGCTGTGATAGCCATTTCATAGAAAGAGTTCCGATATTGCTTTGGAACTACGTGAAGTCTGAGGATTGCAAACTACCTAGGAACCACAATGGAAACTGATTTAGAAAAGATTATTGAGTGCATTATGTTAAAGAGCCCAAATTAGCCGACTGCTTAGTATACTGTAAATGTGGAAAAATTGAACAATTGCTGAATCTAGAGGAAGAAATACATCTGAATATTATTTTTAAAATATTTTATTTCCAAAATAGAATGCAAAAAAAATACAGAATTCTAAACTCCAAACCTGATGAACTACCTCTGAAGTCCATACCTGAAAATCTTTACTTTTAACACAGTCCTAAGTGATCATTATGGTCAAACATGTTTGAGACTAATATATTGTGTGCAAAGAAAAATACCAGTTCTCAACATGCCAGGCAGTAATTAAGAATTCACATCTTACTCAGTGATTGAATAGCAACTTAAAAAAAAAAATCAGTAAAATTTTCAAAAGCAATGAATGTCCATGGCTTTAAATAAAAGGCAAATACATCTACATAAGTGTTTCAGGTGTTTAAAGAGTCTGTTTACTTTCTTTCTCCTGTGACAGGTGGGATTATTTTCTTCACCTCTCTATATTCTCTTCCCTTTCTTATAAAGTGTTACAATATAGTTCTAGCCAAAATGTTATGTGAAACAGAATAATTTTCAGTTGGTGCAAGCATGCATGTTGTTGGCTCAATCCTTCCTTAACCTCCAGTGAATTGTGTCAGATTTCCCTGCCTCTCCACAACAGCAGAAGGGCCAAATGCAGAAAAGACCAACTTTTGGCTTTCTATCAGATGGAAACCAGATTAGAAAACTGGACTGTGTCTTCCTAACAAGATAGTATTAGAGGTTCCAGAGAGCTCTGAACTGTGGAGGGCTTGGCATTTTCAGGGCTTGTGATGCATACAGGGGTACGAATCTAAGCTGACCACAATGTAGTAAAGAGAGAAAGGAGACAGAGGCTGGTGAGGCTGGGGTGTGCTGCCTGGTAAGGCAGCCTGGATGTCTTCCCTGGCATCCTGCAGCCAGAGAGCATTAGCATGGGAACACGCTGCATCCCACAGAGCAGCTGTGTGACGTGATTGCTCTTCAACTTTTCCCTTGTAAATAATGACACACCCAGAGAGCTCAATACAGCCAGAGTTCTAAAACTCACATCAAGGATATTTGAAACTCCAATCACCAAACTCACCAAGATGGTCAGCTCTCTACAGTTGAGTATTTATTGGAATCTGTCCTGTCCTCTGGAAAAAAATAGCCTCTGGACAAATGAGAATTTTCCAGGCATGAGGCTTGGAAACCTGGGTCCTGCCTGTCCCCAGTGCCTCCAGTTCCTCCAGTCCTGGAAGGAGGGAACGGAAACCAGGAAGTCACAGTCTGAACAATTTCTTCTGCTTCTTGGCAGGGTGAGAAAAGTGGCTTGATCTTGCGAAGTTCTATACTAGCTACCACAATCCCCTACTTTTATTTAATATGTAACTGTTATGAGATTATATCTCTTGAACATTGTAACTCTACTTTAAGCATACCTGGGGAAGGGCAAAAGATTGGATGGCTATATTAAATGGTGCATGCCAGTATACTTCAGACAGTGGTCAGCTGTAGATTCAAATCCTAGGTCTACCCAATAGCTGTGTGACCCCTGGGGTGACTAGCCTGTTCTTAGTTCATCCTTCGTACCATGGGTATGATGACAGTTCAACCTCACAGAACCATAATGAGGACTAAAACAATTATTTATATGATATAATGACACAAATGTATAATTGCTAAAAATTACTTAAAATTATTTAAAATAGTGCCTAGCATATAGCAAATACTCAATAAATTAGCATCTTTGCTATTATTTCACTAGTAAAACATACCAATTTATAAAGAGACCAAGAATAAATGTCTGTATTCAAATGTAGTATTAAAAAAAAAAAACTGCCTGCCATTCATCCCTTCAACATGTATTACTCAGCTTCCAAGTGTACATTCTACACTGGGGTCTGAGCTGACAACACTAACTCCCACTTTCTACGTCCAGTGAGTTAGGTTCTAAACATAATATGATGAGCACTGTTTGAAATGACTTTCAAAATGGAAGGATCTTCAAAGAAGAAAATGGAGACACTGCTGAAGGGCTTTTTCCTACTTATAGCTAAATGAAAGCCAGATGAGTTACTAGCCACAGCTTACATAGTTACAGGATTTACTTTCAGTTCAGGATAATGGCATTAATTATATTATTCAAATGAATTTATTTATGTAGTAATGAGCTTTAAAAAGAGCAGACGATTTCAATTATATGAAAGACACATTCCAAAAGTTAAAAATATCTAATGTACTTGACATCCTCAAGCATAAATGTTGAAGTTGTTTCATAATCTG
The DNA here is from genome assembly GCA_963574585.1 of Otolemur crassicaudatus. Classification (NCBI taxonomy): domain Eukaryota; kingdom Metazoa; phylum Chordata; class Mammalia; order Primates; family Galagidae; genus Otolemur; species Otolemur crassicaudatus. The sequence goes on along the minus strand of CAUYQS010079904.1, from coordinate 2,726 downwards.
GACTATGAAAAATTGAATATGTAAGCCTATATTAGTATAGTACTTCATAGCACAAGATGTAAGGGAGAAAACATATGTTAGTAATTAGAAGTAATATTATAGTTATTTTAAAGCCTTTTTAAACTCTTAAGTAGAAATTTAATATTTTTCAAATGTTAAAATTTTATAAACCTCATATACCAAAATATCCAGGCTGGGTGAATAGAAGTTAAGGCAGTAATAGTTCTATGTATGTACACCTTTCTTTAAAAAAAAAGATATCTACTAGCCTCTGGTAAATTATGTATTAGTTTGTTCTATCTCCATAAAAAGCAATAGCTATTAAATTTTACTTATATGCAACTTAGAGTTGCGTGACAAAGAACTTGCCTGGTCTTTGCCCTGGGTTCTGGAGTGGTAACTTTTAAACCCTTAGTTTTCATGACTGATAGAAATGTTTTCGTTATATTTGGTGGGGCCTTGGGCCACACCTGAGTTTTTGCTAAGAAGATGACTTAGGATAGGGTTGGTTACATCATAACAACCAACTGTGCGATTAGAGTATGGGAGCTTTGAGTAACGTGATATCTGCCTGGCTTCTGGAAGGGTGGGGAGCCTGAGATGGATTTCAACTATATGGCCAGGTCATGAAACCTCAGTACAGACTGACTCCAGTGAGCTTTCTGCCTGGTAAACAATGTGCTGGAGTGTGATTCATCCTAGCTCCACAAGGGGGAGATTGGAAGCTCTATGTTCAGGGCTCTCCTAGAGCTTACCTTGGTCACTTTAGTTGGTTGGTCTTGACTTTTATCCTTTATAATAAAACTTCAGTCATCGATAGAGCACTTTCCTGAGTTCTGTGAGTCATTCCAGCAAATGATCAAACCTGAGGGAATGATGGGAACACCTGCATTTATAGCTAATTGGTCAGAAGTATGCAAGGCCAAGAGACCAGGTGGCTGCTGTCTGAATTGAGGGCAGTTTGGTGGGGATTTGTGCCCTTAAGCCTTCAGAGTCTGTGCAAACTCTAGGTAGTGTCAGAATTGACAGAGTTGGAGTTTTGTACTCAGATTGCTAAACAAGTTGCTAAACTGTTAAAATATTATACACACATCTGATTACAACAGTAAATGCATCTTCATTGGTAGAATATACAAGAAAGGAAATATCAAGAAATGAACATACCCTTAATTCAACTTTCCCAAAATAACTCTCCTTGAAATTCTGGTGAATCTCTCTCTGTGTGTGCATGTGTATGTTTATGCTTCTGTGTAGATGCATGAATGCGTGGCAAAAAAAAAAAAATTATTAAAAGTACATTGTGAACTAACAACTATTTAATAAGGTACCAATAACTTCACCTCAACTTATATGAACTATTCCATTTTAATTTTACCTTTCTGGTACTATGATTAATGCTATAAAGTTTACATTAGTGATTAAACATGTCTTTTGCTATTTTCTTACAATGAAGTCATTTAAGTAGGAGATCATTTGATAAACTATTTTCTTTTTGGAAAGACTCAGTTTAAAGTTAAACCATATGTCAGTGGATATCTCAGTAGTGACTATTATTTTTCTTTAAACTTTGGCAATGAGATAACTATATAAAATGATCTCATTTCGTATTATCATGCCATTAAAAATGATTCTGAGTTCTTTAAATATTAAAAATGTGTTTCTTGGAGGTGGAATTTTAACTTATTGGTAGCTTAAAGAATCAGTATTATAAAAATCTAGTACAACAGATGGTGGCTTAAGATGGTAGACCAGAAGGATCATTTAGCTGAGCTCTCCTAGAATGACTGGGGAAAAAGAGAGAACCCCGCATTACCTGGCACAGGGACCTCACCCAGTCATAGCTCAAGGAGCACAGTGAGGAGGTGGTGAGATGTATGATCCTGAGCAGTGGAAATCTGATGAATTAGGCTAGTGATTGCAACCAGCTGGGATTGGCTGCCCCTCCCCCCAACCCCCACAGAGGTCCTGGTTGGAAGGAAGCATCTAGGAATTTTCAGTAGTTGGGGGAAGCTGCTACGTGAGTTCAAAGGTTGAAGAGTGAGCAGACTTGAACAGTACACAGCAACCAGCTTCGAATGCCTGTTGGAGTAGACTTGCCATAGGGTTGATGGCTCTCGAGGTACCCATACCGGGAAGGTCTAGAGGTCAGGGGGCTGTCACTGTGAGAAGGTCAGGAGAAGGTCTTAACAGGAGCCTAAAGCACAGCTGTCTTAATTCTGCCTGCCAGGATCAGAACGCCACTCTTGGGACTGGTTGAAGGACTGCCACAACCCTCAGGAACTAGAGGCCAGTGGCACCGTGAGCCCTGCCCTTGAAAATTTTTTGTGAACTTTAAGATCCCAACCCTGCTGGGTCTGAATGCTGAGGAAACAATCAGATGATTACAGAAGACAACTAAGTTTGGAATAAGGACCATAGATGTTGCTGGCTGCGCTGTCTCCTAAAGAGAACCACAGTACCACCTGGTGGCCTGTCTACGTATTGCAACATACACTACTACACCCTAGAATGTGGAAATAGGCCCTCCTGCTGGGATCCCTTTTAATTTCTGTTTTGTTAAGGTTTTAAAATACAGTTTATTCCAGTTATTGGTAAGATGGTGTAATACAACACTGTCTCTTCCACTGAATGCAATTTACTAACCCAGACAGAATGAATGGGCAGCTATTAGAAGACCCTGGAAATAAAACAGTAGCAGGAGCATGGGGAAACAAGATGTAGAAGCA
>CAUYQS010079903.1:0-42124 GCA_963574585.1 Otolemur crassicaudatus | reverse complement strand
CAGGCGCCCGCCACAACGCCCAGCTATTTTTTGGTTGCAGCCATCATCGTTGTTTGGCGGGTCCGGGCTGGGGATTCGAACCCGCCACCTTAGGTGTACGTGGCTGGCGCCTTAGCCGGTTGAGCTATAGGTGCCGAGCCTGGGCAACAATTCTTAACATTGTACTGCATACTGGAAATTTACTAAGGGAGTAGATTTTAGGTGCTTCTACTACATACACACAAAGAGGTAACTATGTGAGATATGTAGACCCTCGGTGTATCAATTTGCCTGACTGCAGAGACACCACGCTGCACGAGTGTGAAGCACCACACATTGCAGGAGGCGGGGTATTGCCTAAGGGGTGCAACACACACTACTTAGCTGGTGCTCACACTGAAACCCAAACTTCACCTCTATACAGTGTATCCTTGTAACACAACTACACTGTATCCCCTAAATTTAAACTACTTATATAGTAAAAATGAAACATGTCACACATCCCAGCCCCTCCCCCCAGCAGTGACAGCAGCAGAGCCCCAAACCCCCTCACACCCACGTTAAGGTGGTCCGTGGTGGTATTGAGCAGCTCTTGGGTGGAGTGGTGGAGCCTGTCGAGCAGGATAGTGTCAGCCCCTTTGCAGTAGAGTCGGATCTTCCCCTCTGGATTCCGCACTAGTGATGGGGCAGGGGGAGAAAGTCCCAGGAAAATTCAGGCAGGCAGAGATCCCCACCTGAAACAGGTCCACAGAAGCCCCCCAGCACACCTTACCCATTCCAAATCTGTGGGCTACCCAAATCCCTTGGCACTCTAGTCCTGGCCTTACCTATGACTGACATCCGCTTGCGGATGTTGTTGAAGTCCAAGATGGCCAGCAGCTGGTAGGTGATGGCTGTGCCCATCTCATAGACAGTGATTGTTTTGGGAGTACGAGAGCGGAATACAAAACCAAAGTTCCTGGCTGCAGTGACCAGAGCCCCCTCATCTGGGGACTGAGCTTTATAGTACAGTTCTCCTGGGTGGGGAGGAAGGAAGAGTATGAGTGGTTTAAGTGGCCACCCTCTCAGCCATCTGCTCCACCCAGGAAGCCCCAGCCTAGCTGCACTGCAGAGCAGAGCAGTGTTCAAGGGCATCAGTCAGGTCAGGGCAAGAGAGAGCCAGTTCCTCAGCCCACCTTCATTCTTTTCTTCTGACATGACAGTGTGACACAAGGAAAGGAGACGGAAGAACTCATGGGTGTGGGGGTCCCCCATCTTAACAGCCTCCAAGAGGCTGGGGTCCCAAAATAGGAACTTCTTGTCAGCCAGAGGATTGAAGGAGAAGTCGACAGGTTCAGGCCTCTGGAACAACAAGTGAGAAGAATCTTAGAAAAGGCTGAGTTGCGAGGGTGCATCTCAGGGCACAGGCTGTACCTGGTTTCCCAACTCTTGGTAGGAAAGCTCAAGATTCTGTCCACTGTGGACCTCAAAATTCCCACTTTTGTCCCCAATTCTTCCTTAAAACACCCATTTCTCCAAGCAGCTTGTTTCCTGCCTAGACAACACCTGACTACACCAACCATTACTGGGCAGGCACCTGTTTCAGTAGCACACAGAATTAAGGAGACCTTACCTCTCCCAATTCAGCTTTGTGTCCTAGGACATCGAACACGTCACCTATACACAACCAGGACAGAAGGAGAGGCAATGTCAGAGCTGGAGATCTCCACAGCAAGGGAGAGATACCTCCAATGCAGAAGCTCCACAGGCACCTGAGCCTCAGCCCTAATCACTGAGCGGACATCAAGCACAGTCACACTGCTGAGGGGCTAGAAGCAGTAGGCACCAAGTATAGGACTCTGGCCACACATACCACCCGTCCCCAGTCCCACAGCAACTTTGCCCCTCAGGACAGTCCCAATTCTAGTCATCCCCACACAGGCCTCCCAGGCCTCCTTGTACCCTTTAGGGCTATGCAAGAAAGCCTCACACACTGGCTATAAGGTGCATGTTAGTGCAGAAAGCAGTTGCAAGAAGTGCTCACACTCTGCACATAAGTCAACCCTACCCTCCTGCCCCCCGCCCCAGGCCACCCCAGCAGCTCAGCCACAGGACACCGCAGTGTGACTACGCTGGGAAGACCATGGCCACATCCCAGAGACTCACAAGGGCCCTGAGCAGCAACACAGGGAGAGTCTAGCACTCCACCGGAGTGGCCAAGGTCCCACCTGGCTGGCCAAGATGCCCAGAGGCCAGTATCTTGGGCTTCGCTTCAAATAGCCAAGGAGCTCCCCTGTGGCCTGGAGCTGAGACCATGGGGAGGGCATTAGGGGAAGACGAAGGGAGGGCTCTCAGTCAGTATTTGCATCCACACAGGATACAGAACAGGCCCCTCAGACCTAGCTAAGAAGGAAGAAAAACTCAGCGCCCACACAGCCGTGGGAGCCTGAATTCCACCATCCTCCCAGGCGAGGCACAAACCCCAGGCCCTAGTGGTGCCACATACCATAGCTGTGGCCATTAATGGAACACTTGTTGAAGACCATGATGTTCTGGGTGAGGGTGCCTGTCTTGTCAGAGAAGATGTATTCCACCTGGCCTAGTTCCTCACTCAGGGTGGTGGTGCGGGCCTCTGCAGGGGTCCTCTTCTTTGCACAGAACATCTTCCTGTCCCAGTTGATGAAGTAGCTGTGGCCCAGACGGATGACCTCCACACTGCACAGGGGACAGGAGGTGAGGTTGGGTTGGGAAGGGGAGGAGGCACCCCACCCACATGGGCCTTCGCTGCAGGCCCTCTGCCTGGGGAAGGACGAGAATGGAGAAGACACCTGGGCAAGGGAACCTGGGTGGGAAGGGCAAGGAAGCCTGGACGTGGAACTGGCCATATACAGCTGGTAGAGGAGCTCCCAACCCCGACCCTTCTGACACTCTCCAGACAAAAAAGGTGCAAAGGGCCTGGGCAGGCAGGATAGATAGCACAGGTAGAGGAGGAAGACAGACTGCAGACAGGGCACTCAACCAGTTCTTACCTCAGGACTAATAATACAGAAACCATGCAGAGAAAAACAAAAGTGCGAGAGGGAAGGGAGAGAAAAAAGAGAGAGAGAAATAATGAGGGTGCTGTGCATGCTGCAGCGACACAGATGCCACCTCACAGAGGGGCCACCCTGGGGAAGGAAGATGGAGAGGGCTTGAAGCCCCCTCCTCCCTGCCCTGGCATAGGCGGAGCACACGTTCCCCCAGTGCCCGCTCCACAGTCCTAACTCTGCAGGTTTCAGAAGGAACGAGAGGCAGAGCTGAGGTCCCCACTCCAGAAGGAGAGGAGCCTCGAGAACTGGGCAATGACAGCAATTTACACAGTGCCTTTAACATCTCCAGGTCTGCTCATCCCCTCCTCTTTGCTAGTCATCACCTTTGGGATATAGGCTGTTAGCGTTCCCAGAAAGGGCCCCAAGTTTAGGTCCAATACAGCCAAGCAACAGGGCCATTACCTAGAACTCTGCTCCCAACCTCCCTGAGGCTTCTATCAAGACCTCATTACCAGGGAAAAAATGAGATAGCTGGAAATGTCTTCATAGCCTTTTCTGCATGCAGCTCACCAGTGCCCTCCCCAACACACATACACTGTAACCTAATAAGACTCAGAAAATTGTCTTGGGCTGCTACTAGGGGCTTTAAATGAACTTAGATACAAAACAAACAGTAAAGTCCAAAGACGAGAAAACAAAAAAGAAAACATTTACACAGTAATGCAGAACTGGATTGTAAAGATGACGAACATGCCACCACACAGTATTTGCACAGTAACTTAATTCTTAAAATATATTTTCCAATCCATTGTCTTTTTTTTTTTTTTTTGGAGACAGAGTCTCCAGCTGTTGCCCTGGGTAGAGTGCTGCGGCATCATAGCTCAAAGCAACCTCTAACTCTAGGGCTCAAGCGATCCTCTTGCCTCAGTTTTTTCTATTTTTAGTAGAGACAGGGTCTCGATTTTTGCTCAGGCTGGTCTTGAACTCGTGAGCTCAAGCAATCTACCCACCTTGGCCTCCCAGAGTGCTAGGATTACAGGCATGAGCCACCATGCCCGGCCTCCATTATCTTTTTATTTAATTTTTTTTTTTCTACAGACAAGGTCTCGCTCCATCAACCAGGCTGCAATGAAGTGCAGTGACTTGAACATAGCTTGCTGCAACCTCAAACTCCTGGGCTCAGCGAATTCTACTGCTTTAGCCTCTTCAGTAACTAGAACTACAGGTGCACCACCATGCCCACCTAATTTTTTTATTTTTTGTAGAGATGGGGTCTCGCTATGTTGCTCAGGCTGGTCTCCAACTCTTGGACTCAAGTGATCCTCCTGCCTCAGCCTCCCAGAGTGCTGGGATTACAGGCGTGAGCCACCGCACCCAGCCTTAATCCAGTATCTTTTATCAAGACATCCCTACAAAGAAGGTGAAACAGGTATTATTGTTCCTATTTTACATGAAAAAACTGAAAATGTGTGATTGTGGATTTGCCTGAGGTCACATGGCCAGTGAGTGAAGTAGGTAGGCCTACACCAAGAACCTTCCAACTCTCAATGCTCCAGAAAAGCCCAAACTAGACTCTCTTCGCACAGAACACTTCATCCTTTTTTTTTTTTTTTGCAGTTTTTGGCTGGGGCTGGATTTGAACTCCCCACCTCCGGCATATGAGGCCAGTGCCCTACTCCTTTGAGCCACAGGCACTGCCCAGAACACTTCATCTTATACTCATTATCATAAGCACTATGGTTTGGAGCTGGTGGGGAGAGTTAAGTTATTTGGGGAATCTATGTGAATAAAAGATAGAAGATAGGGATGGTTCTGACCACTTCCACAAAACATTTCCTTAAAAATACCACAGATCTTTTTATCCCTTTATCTTAAGAGCAAGGCAGTAAGAAAGTTTTTTTCTCTTTTTTTTTTTTGAGACAGTCTCACTCTGTCACCCTTGGTAGAGTGCTGTGGCATCCTAGCTCACAGCAACCTCAAACTCATGGGCTTGAGTGATCCTCTTGCCTCAGCCTCCCAAGTAGCTGGGACTGCATGCACCTGCCACAACGCCCAGCTGTTTTTTTTTCTTTTAGAGATGGGGTCTTGCTCTAGCTCAGGCTGGTCTCAAACTCCTGAGCTCAAGCAATCCACCCCCCTTGGCCTCCCAGAGTGCTAAAGTTTCTTTCTCTTGGCCATTCTTCCTTCACTCTCTTCCTCCTCCCCTTTATTCTTCACAGTCCAATCCCTGTTATGATTCTCTTTATGCCAAACAGCCCACATGTCTCCTTGATCCTATTCAGGCTGCACACACTTCCTAATGCATTCTTTGGATTTTTTTAGAATGAATTCCATCAACGTTTTTAAAAACCCTTATCAGTTTACCCAGTACAGAGTCCATACATAGAGACTAAAAGCCTCCAGTTTTCTGCGCTCCTACTTTCAGCTCCTCACTCACGGCCCCTACGTCCTGCCCGAACTGTTCATAAGATATTTCCAGTTCCTATCTCCATGCCTTCATTTCCAGCCCTCTTCTCCTCCTCTCCTTTGTAGCTCCATCTTCATCTTCATGCTCCAGAAAAGCCCAAATTGGACTAAAGCTGAAATTGGACTCCCCATTACCACCCCAAACCCAGAGCAAATGCCACCTCTTCAGAGACATCCTGCCTGATTAACTGCACAGGGAGCAATGGTATCCCAGCCCTCCTGGCACTTTGTGTCTCCCAGTGGCATCTCAGCCTAAGATCTTCAGATCTCCCGTCCCCAACCTAACTGCTGCCTGTAAAGGCAGAGGCCACCTCACATACCTCTGTGTCCCCTAGCTTCTATTTTTTTATCTTTTTTTTTTTTTTTTTGGTTGCAGCCGTCGTTGTTTGGTGGGCCCAGGCTGGATTCAAACCCACCACCTTAGGTGTATGTGGCTGGCGCCTTAGCCACGTGAGCTGAGCCACGTCCCCTAGCTTCATAGAGAAGACTCTAAGTAGAAGTCATCCTATTTTGTTTTACAACATGTTTAGATTTTTCTTCTTTTGTCAGACTTAAGTTCCTAAAGGGAAAGAGATCCACTCCTAACTCATCTTTGTATGTGCTACAGCACCTGGCACACTTACGTGCACATGATAGGCATGTATTATGTGCTGAATAAATCAACATGGTTTTGGTTTCTTTTTTTTGAGACAAAGTTTCACTTTGTCGCCCTCAGTAGAGTGCTATGGCGTCATAGCTCACAGCAACCTCAAACTCTTGGGCTCAAGTGATTCTCTTGCCTCAGCCTCCAGAGTAGCTGGGACTACAGGTGCCCACAACAGCGCCCAGCTTTTTATTTATTTATTTATTTATTTTTGAGATAGAGTCTCACTTTATTGCCCTTGGTAGAGTGCCATGGCATCATAGCTCACAGCAACTTCCAACTCCTGGGTTAGGCGATTCTCTTGCCTCAGCCTCCTGAGTAGCACACCCAGCTATTTTTAAAGGTGGAGTCTCACTCTTGCTTAGGCTGGTCTTGAACCTGTGAGCTCAAGCAATCCACCCACCTCGGCTTCCCAGAATGCTAGGATTACAGGCATGAGCCACCACACCTGGCCCCTGTCAACATGGTTTTTGCTTTAATATAGCCCAAGTTCCAGAAAACTGTGGTAAAAAGTTGGTTCTGCACACAAAGATAAACAGATAACATAAAATGCTCACAGTAGAGGAAGAAGAGATCCTTTTCAAAAATTTCATTGTTATTAGAAAAGTTTTCTAAGGGACCCAATGGGCTCCCTGGAGAGACCCTGGGGCGAAGAAAGCACATACCTGACATACAGTGAAATGGGCACAACGGTGTTGAGGATGATGATGTAGGACCAGAAGGAGAGGAAGCCAGAGAAAAAGGCACTGTCCACCGCCTCATCCCAGGGCAAGTAGACCTGGAAGCGTGTCCCAACCTCATGTTCCCAGATGGCATTGCCAATGGCCAGGATCACCCCCATGCAGACCAGGAATCCAAAAATCTGGGGAGAAATGAGAAGCAGAGGATCAGCTGATGCTTAGAAAGCCTGCAAGTCACCACTCATATCCTAAGCCCACAAAAGCTCAGGTATCTTTGAACTGGCAGCATGCTCTACTGGAAATGGCTCAGAATCATGACAGGTTCTAGTCTGTCACCAATAATGTGGACTTCTCTCCTAACATTATCCCATCCCCTGTGTGATGGGGAAGCTGAAACAGTTGAGTAACTCCCAGTACAGCAGCCTAGAACCTTCAGGAGTCCTCAAAAGTAGTAAGAGTGGTGCTGGGGGCAATGGCTCACACCTGTAATCCTAGCACTCTGTGAGGCCAAGGCAGGTAGATTGCCTGAGCTCACAGGTTTGAGACCAGCCTGAGCCAGAGCAAGACCTGGTCTCTAAAAATAGCTGGGCACTGTGGTGGGCACCTATAGTCTCAGCTTCTTGGGAAGCTGAGGCAAGAGAATCACTTGAGCTCAAGAGTTTGAGGATGATGTGAGCTATGATGCCAAGGCACTCTACTGAGAGTAACAAAATAAGACTTTGTCTCAAAAAAAAAAAAAGCTAGCAAGAGTGGGGTGAGCTGCTTTTTAAAATACAAAAATACTTATAAATTACTCATTTTGCTTACCTTGGCTAAGTCTCCACAAGCCAAAAAAAAAATGCAAAGTTGCTATAATGTTCATTATCTCACACAGACTGCCATTTTTTTAAAACTAGGAAAACAAACTGGGCTTGGCGCCTATGGCTCAAGTGGCTAAGGCGCCAGCCACATACACCCAAGGTAGCAGGCTTGAATCCAGCCTAGGCCCGCCAAAACAACAATGACGGCTGCAACCAAAAAATAGCCAGGCACTGTGGTGGGCGCCTGTGGTCTCAGCTACTTGGGAGGCTGAGGCAGGAGACTCGCTTGAGCCCAAGAGTTGCAGGTTGCTGTGAGCTGTGATGCCATGGCACTCTACCCAGGGGGTCAGCTTTAGGCTCTGTCTAAAAAAAAAAAAAAAAAAAAAAAAAAGGAAAGAAAACAAACTGTATTTTCATAAATGTAGATTTCTTAATTAGTCAAAAATTCCTATAAACCTTCGAGTCTTTGAAGAAGGATCATAAGAAAGTTTTGGTGATTATGAGACTGGCAAGTTCAAGCCCAGCCCAGGCCAGCTAAACAACGACAACTGCAACAAGAAAATAGCTGGTGTTGTGGTGGGTGTCTGTAGTCCCAGCCACATGGGAGGCTGAGGCAAGAGAATCGCTTAAGCACAAGAATTTGAGGTTGCTGTGAGTTGTGACGCCACAGTACTCTACTAAGGGCAACATAGTTAAGATTGTCTCAAAAAACAATTTTTTGGTGATTAAAAAAAAAATGGAGGCCACTGTCTGACTTCCAACCTCTATTTCAAATGGTGCTTCTACTAGTGAAGTTTTTTTTTTTGAGACGGAGCCTCAAGCCTCCCCCCTGGGTAGAGTGCCGTGGCATCTCGCTCACAGCAACCTCCAACTCCTGGGCTCAAGCGAGTCTCCTGCCTCAGCCCCCCAAGTAGCTGGGACTACAGGTGCCCGCCACAACGCCTGGCCATTTTTTGGTTGCAGCCGTCATTGTTGTTTGGCGGGCCCGAGCTGGGGATTCGAACCCATCACCTTGGGTGTATGTGGCTGGTGCCTTAGCTGCTTGAGCCACAGGTGCTGAGCCTACTATTGAAGTTTTAATACAAAATGGGAATCATTCTGGTGCCCAGCAACAACCAGGGGCCAGACAAGCCTTTGCAGACAGGCTGAGCAGTGCCTACAAACTAGTACTTGGGAGCAGGCAGCAGGCAACTGGGGGTCCAAGAAGAGGAGAGCTCAGCAAGGAGCTCCTATTTCTAGCTAAAGAAGAGAAGGGCTCAGCGCCTATGGCTCAAGTGGCTAAGGCGCAGCCACATACACCAGAGCTGGCGGGTTCAAATCCAGCCCGGGCCCGCCAAAAAACAATGACAACTACAACCAAAAAATAGCTGGGCCTTGTGCCAGGTGCCTGTGGTCCCAGCTATTTGGGAGGCTAAGGCAAGAAAATTGCTTAAGCCCAGGAGTTGGAGGTTGCTGTAAGCTATGATGCCACAGCACTCTACCCAGGGCGACAGCTTGAGGCTCTGTCTCAAAAATAAATAAATAAATAAATAAATAAAAATAAACAAGAGAAGGATGCAGTAATTGCCAAAAACTACAACAGAAAGTTTTCCTTTGGGACCCTTCATACTTAGAAATTGAGGGAAAAGACCCTGGTAACCATCTTCCAAATGGAAAGTTTCTTTTTATTTCCTTCTCTATCCCCATGAAGGCTTCCTTGTCCCTGGCAAAAGCAAACATAAGGTGACATGTTGCACTAAGTCATCATCATAACTGGAATTCGGAGAAAGGATGACATTTTAGCGTTCTTTAAACTGTTGATTAATTCATGTTCCTAATGTTTTTAAAAATAACATCTTCCAAGTCTAAAAGGAGTCTGAAATAAACACTGCCTTTGAGTAGCTGACCTGCCAGCGGCTTTACAGCCCAACCTGACTACTGACCAAGAAAGGGAGATGAAAGCAAAAGGAGCCACCCCGGGAAAACCAGAGGGGATGGGGTAGGGAACCAGATGTGGGAGTCTAACCCAGAGCACCAGTGTATTCATCAGGCGGTCAATACTTGTTCTCTTGAACTTTGTTCTGCCACTGTTCTGCATCAGCTTAGTGTCAGGACCTAGAAAGGATGAGAAGGGCTAAGAAAACCAAGTAACAAATCTGCGTTAAGCTTCTCCTCTGGTCCTCAGAGTGTAGGACATGGTCATGTTCATGTATTCAGGGTTGGAGGCTTTTACTTCATGTGCTCTGCCAGCCTACCCAGCCCCATCCCATACTCCAGAAGAAGAGATAGCCGAGCCACTCACCCATACCTTTCCCTCTGCGGACATGGGGCTCACCTGCAAAGACCACCAGCCCAAAGCACCAGTCTGTGTTGCGCAGCACACAGCCTCGCAGCAGCGTGTTCTGGTTGCTCAAGGGAAACTTGCTTCCCTTCCAGTAGAGACTCCCACTGAATTTGTCCAGCTTGTTATTAGGAGGCTCACAGATCACTTCACCTGAATAAGAAACAAGAGTCCCAGGCGGCGCCTGTGGCTCAGTGAGTAGGGTGCCAGCCCCATATACCGAGGGTGGCGAGTTCAAATCCGACCCCAGCCAAACTGCAACAAAAAAATAGCTGGGTGTTGTGGCAGGTGCCTGTAGTTCCAGCTACGTGGGAGGCTGAGGCAGGAGAATGGCCTGAGCCCAGGAGCTGGAAGTTGCTGTGAGCTGTGATGCCATGGCACTCTACCGAGGGCAACAAGGTAAGACTCTGTCTCTAAAAAATAAAAAAAAAAAAAAAAGAAAGAAACAAGAGTCCCACTGATCAAGGTCCAGTCTACTGTCTGACCACAAGACAATAAAACTGAGAGAGCCAGGCACAGGGCTCACACATATAATCCCAGCACTCTGGGAGGCTGAGGTGGGAGGATCCCTTGAGCTTACGAGCTCGAGTTCAAGGAGCAAGAGTGAGACCTTATCTCTACTAAAAATAGGAAAATTAGCTAGGCGTCATGATAGAAGCCTCTAGTCCCAGCTACTTGAAGGGCTAAGGCTTGTTTGGGCTTAGGAGTTTGAGGATGCTGTGAGCTATGATCACACCACCACATTCCACCCAGGACAAGAGAGGAGATTCCCTCTCAAAACAAACAAACAAACAAACTACACAGTAGCCACATGGTATTCCCAACACTCCTCTCCCCTGAAAAGTCCAAGGAGTTGCAAAATCATATCAACAAGAAGTCAAAAGGAAAAGATACACTTTAAACCCCCAAACCCAACCCACTCCTCTACCTGCAGCTTGCTTCTCCAAGATTACTCACCATCAAACTTGGCAAGCTTACTGATATCTCCCAATTCCGAGGTAACTGGAATTGCCTGACGTACTTTCATGTTGGTTTCTCTGGAAAGACAATATCCCTGAGTCCTGGTTCCCTCCTTATCCTCTAGATCAGTGGTTTTCAACCTTCCTAATGCGGCAACCCTTTAATACAGTTCCTCATGTTGTGGTGACCCCCAACCATAAAATTATTTTCATTGCACAAAATTAGGAAGATTGAGAACCACAGATTATACCTGAGGGGACCAAACCATGGGACATAACTGCTTAGCCCAGCAAATACTGGGTGCATAATGTTTCTATACATCCTAAGCAAGCCTTTCTTAGCCCTAAATTTCTCAAATTTAGACAGAGCTCAGACCTGGGAACCTCTTTTAAAGACAACATTTTTACCAACAAGGAGACGGAAGGAGAGAGCTGACAACAAGTATGCCACTCACCCATCAAGTTCTGCTGTCTCTATGTAACACAATCCATGGGGCTCGCTGCTGGAAAGGAGGAGGAGATCTGCCTAAAGAGAAAACCTAATGAGAAGTCCACATACCCAAACCTCCACCCCTATGCACTTATGCACTCTTTGATGATCTTTCCTGCTAAGCATTCTTAGTTTGCTTAATTCTTTTTTTTAAAGACAGAATCTTACTCTTTCACCCTGGGTAGAATGCTGTGGGGTCATCACAACTCACAGCGACCTCAAACTCTTGGGCTCAAGCGATCCTCCTGCCTCAGTCTCCCAAGTAGCTGGGGCTATAGGCACCCACCACAACACCTGGTAGTTTTTTCTTTTTCTTTTTTTTTTTTTTAGAGACAGGGTCTCACTTTATCGCCCTCAGTAGAGTGCTGTAGCATCACAGCTCACAGCAACTTCCAATTCCTGGGCTTAGGCGATTCTCTTGCCTCAGCATCCCAAGTAGCTGGGACTATAGGCGCCGGCCACAATGCCCAGCTATTTTTTTGTTGTTGTTGTTGTTGCAGTTTGGCCAGGGCCGGGTTCGAACCCACCACCCTCAGTATATGGGGCCGGTGCCCTACCCAGTGAGCCATAGGCGCCATTTTTTCTATTTGGTACAGATGAGGTCTCACTCTTACTCAGAGCGGTCTCAAACTTCTGAGCTCAATCAATCCACTCACCTCAGCCTCCCAGAGTGCTAGAATTACAGGTGTGAGCCACCACAACCAGCCAATTTGCTTAATTCATAAGCATATGAATGGCCAGTTTTAGGCATATTAACATTGGCAGTGAAGCCCCCCTCTCCCACCCTCCACTCAAGGAAGTTTCCTTCCACCGGCATGGTGGCTCACACCCTGTAATCCTAGCACTCTGGGAGGCCAAGGCGGGTGGATTGCTTGAGCTCACAAGTTTGAGACTAGCCTGAGAAAAGTGTGACTGTCTCCACTAAAAATTGAAAAACTGAGGCAAGAGGATAGCTTGAGCCCAAGAGTTGGAGGTTGCTGAAAGCTATGAGCACTCTACCCAGGGCAACAGCTTGAGACTCTATCTCAAAAAAAAAAAAAAAAGAAAAGTTTCCTTACATGGGTGTTGAAGAGGCAACAATAAATCAGGAAAGATCTATCCCTTTTTCAAAGAGAAGAAAGAGCCCTGCAGGCCTGACCCTTACCGCCACAAACTGGTTATTTTCTAGCTTGATAATATCACCAACACAGACATTCATCCACTGCTCCTGCTGGAGGCTGAGGCAATAAGAAAACAGTGAAGAGACTGTCAGTAGCTAGAGAGGCTCCCAGAAGACCCCCTTCCTCCTGAGCCCTTCTTTCCAATAGGCACTCACATTCCATTGATCAGCACCTGAGACTGACGGTTATTCACTTGGTTGTCACTCTTGTGGCGGAACTGAAAAGAAGAACACTGAGAAAGGTAAGACACCTTCTCCCACTCCAAGAGAATTACATGATCAGTGGAATTTAGCATGCTAGGTACCCCCATTCACAGACCAACTCTCCCCTCTACCTCTTTCCTGCCTTTGGCAAAGACAACATGGATTTAGCTGGACCAGATAAGGATGTCAAGGTCACTGAGAAATTATGCTGGGTGGTAGTGGCTGAGTTGGGGTGAGGTGGGGCAGCTGGGAAAAAGTAGAAGACTGAAAACAACTCACATAGTCATCAGTGGCATCTTTAACAGCTGTGATGGTAAGGACAAGAACCAAAGGCACAATGGTGGTGAACCAGGACAAGGAAGAGATCTGTGGGATCAACTGAAAAGAAGAAAGAGAAGCATGCCTCTGAGGACCCATTTATGTCTTTTTTCCCCTAGACCTCTTCTTCTTTGGCTTCCTTCAGTTTTGTGAGTTGCATAAGGGTCCACTACAAGTCACTCACCTGTAGAATGAGAAGGAACAGGAAGTAGGTATTGGCAACTTCCTGGAACTGCTCGAAGAGGTTGACAGGCAGGAAGGTGAGAATATTGTATTTGGAGGTCTTGATGCAGTTACTCTGTGACAATGGAAGAGAAGATAATGAGGCAGCCTTCCAATCCCAACCCAGAACCAGATTGAGGCTGGCTCCTCCATCTTCACACTTTCTGAAACCTTTGCCCTAGAACCCTGCAAGCACAGGTGTAGGTAAGGGAAAGAGGAGTGACAGGAGTTTCATGGGGTCACCAACAGGTGAAGGCAGGACAAATTAAGCACAATAGCAGATAAAGAATGACTGAGAAAGCTGTCTTCCCCTCCCCCAGCGCTCCTTCCAGTGAGCCCTCAGTCACAATTGAGGATGTCCCTGCACCTGTCCTCTCTCCAACTCAGAGAGGCAGATCAGGTAGTCTAGAATCACTTACCGCATACTGGAATTTCTCATTGTATTCTCGGTCATTAGCCCGCGCCCTCCTTTCTTCTTCTGCAACAGAATGATGTTGAAGTCAAGAAGAGCACACTGAGGCCTGCACGGACATTCTGGGGGGGAGGGGGTTCTGGTTCTTTCCATAGAATATAGTTTAAGGAGTTAGGTCCACACTGAGGTGTCATTAAGTGCTTCCCTCTTCTCTGCTTGACTACACGGCTCTGCAGGTCTCACTCTGCAGCTCGCACTCACAGAACAGGACGTGCTCTCTCTTCTTCACCACCAACCTCCCAGACCTTCCACTGGGGGCAGTCAGCCTGTGTGTCTGTGTGTGTCTCTCTCTCTGGAGGAATCTCAGCAGTTAACGGTCTTGGGAATCAACAGACCCTTTTGCTGCTATTATTAATGCACCCACTGGCATAATCAAGACACAGAGCTTCCTTCTCCAAGGGCCACTGCAGGTCTAGCCATGGTACTGTTCTCTCCTTAATCCAGGGAGTATGGGAGGTGGCAAGGAGGGTCACTGTGCCCTGGAACTGCTCTGCGGCAGCATCCAAGCCCCACGTGCAGTCTCCCTACAGGAGCCTCTGCTTGTCACATGTCACCAGCAGCAGCTTCTGACTGGCCCACAGTGACATCACCATATTTCAAAGCTCATCTTCAAGTAGAAGAGGGGGGTCAGGGATATGGGTTATGCAGACTGAGACAGAGATGAAGGGAGGAATGAAATGTAACTGAAGCAGTTATTCTCTAACTGTAACCTTTCCGGTACCATCTGCACACATTTCCCTTAAAGGGCTCACTCGTTTGTCATGCAGTTAGTCGTACCTATTTAGCTATACACCTATCCTGAACCTTCACAGGTCTATAACTGCAGGCACCAAATTCAGGTCCCAAAACACAGAGGGGCTATCCTCTGAAGGGTTCCCCAGTCCATCCCCTGGGGGTCACTGTGACCTAACATGATTAGGCGATAAACATGCCATAAACCTGTCTGGGAGCCAAAGACAGCATGCCAGACCCCTTTCTGCACCATCACCCCAAGACCCCCCCTACAGAGCACACTGCAGTAACAAAACCCCAGGCCACGGTGTCCCCTGCCTCCAAGCCACTTTACTGCAGAAACTTCCCTAAAGAGGCCCCCTTGGGCTGAGTCCTGTGCACAATCACCAAAGACCTTACAAAGAAAGAAGGCAAAAACCGGACCCTTTGGAGCCAGATATCTGGGTCTAGAAGCATCAGAGAAGGTTAGTGGAGGCTGAGGACAAGTGAATGTGGGAAAAGTTGACGCAGGAAAGCCGCCAGGAGCTGCCTCCTGTTACCTGTCCCCCAAGAGGGCTTCTTTCGGCTCCAAGAGGGAGGCGCCCCGGCGAGGGCCCATTTCTCGGGCATCTCCTTGGGGACCGTCATGATCCCGGTTTGAGCCGGGAAGGGCACAGTCTGTCCTTGGGCCTCAGCGGCGCCGATGAGGTGGACCCCCAGGGAGGTGGAAGAGCTGCGGCCGTTCAGAGGGGGGCCCCGGCCGACGGGCGCACGCCCCATCCGCAGCCCAGGCCATCCTCAGAGCTCGCCACCCGCACTCGCGCTCCGGGACCCCGCGAGCTCAGCAGTGGCTGCAGCGCCACCACCACTGCCACCGCCCCCAATGCCCCCAGCAGTCGCCGGCGTGCGCTGAGTGGCTCCAGAGGCTGCTAGCACGCCCGGGGCCCGCCCCCCGTCCCTCCCCCGCCCTCGCAACTGCAGGGGCAGCGGCAGAGGCTTGCCAGCGCGCCGCGTAGGCGAAAGCCCGCGCCGGGCCCCGCCTCCGTTCTCCCCGCCGCCGGCCAGGCCAATGCGGGTGAGCAGACTGCCAGCGTTGTCGCCGGCAACCGCTTTTACACGCCACCCCCTGCCCGAGGAGAACCGGGTGGATATAAAAATGAGGGGAGCAAGGAGGCGAGAGGATGGAGGAGAGTTGAGAACACAGCTCCCCAGGCCGGAGAGTAGGAGGTGCAGGTGCCCCAGGATAAGAGCGCAAGTGTTTCGAGATGGGGGGCTGAAGCTCAGCCTCCTCATGGGAGAGAACTCAGCTCTGGGATCAAGCGGAGGAATTCAGTTTCCTAGGCTACCCCCAAGAGGGGTAGGAGTTTTAATCTCCCCTTCCTCAGACCCATACCAGTTGTCCCCTTTCCCTTTGCTTCCTAAGACACAACAACACAAACTCCTGACAGTCCCCGGATCCCGTCTCTTCGCCTGTCTTACCTGGGGGGCGCTTCTTTGCACACACTGCCATCTCACCCAGCCAGGTCCCAGCAATCCCATGGGAGACCCTGTAGGAAGGTGACAGGTGAGTGAGGGCAGGAAGCCGAGGGCAAACCCTTCACCCTTCATCCCCTGTCAGATCCCTTCCCAAGGTTCTCTTCTCCAGCCCTGACTCTCCCCTCCCTCAGCCTACTCCCACCAGCTCTATCCCCACTCTCTTCTCTTATTGCCCTGATGAGTTCCTGAGAAAGAAGAGGGGGGCTGCACACCACCCCCCATCATGCAGACATTAAGAATTTACAGAAGCCAAGGCCTACAGGGAAAGGGGCCAGCTATTGAGGAGGGGCAGAACTCTCAAGGCATCCATCCTAGCGACAACAGAAGTTCCTAGGTGTCTTCCTGGTGGCTATGAGTGGTGCCTGTGCTTACTAGAAAGCAGAATTTCCCGCAGAGGGTGGGGTGGAGGAAATATAAGTCAGGAAACACCCAGCAGGGCATCAGGAAATAGAGTGAGCAGGCTCCACCCTCCTAGAAATGCTTATAATTCCCCCATTCCCCCATTACTGGGCTTCCATTATCACCTCCTTCAAGGGATCTCACATTAAAGACATGACACTTCCTGCACAGACAGTCCCCAAACTGCCTCCTCTCAGTGTGGCCAGAAAAGGGGTCTTCCCACCCCCAGTGGGGAGTTTGCCTCTCCCTCCCTCCCATCTAAGCCTAGTGCAGTCAGCACAGCACTCTGTACAGGACCAGGGAGCACCAACAAACAGGCTTCTGCTCCTTTCCACCTTCCCATGCCCTGTCTTTCTCCTAAACAGGTATAAGGCTTGGCCTTATAAGACAGGGTCACAGGACTTCACCCTGTTCCTCAGCCTGGCCCAAAGGAAACTGCCAGCAAGTCACCTCCTTCTGTTTTTTTTTTTTTTTGAGACAAGGCTTCAAGCTGCCCCCCTGGGTAGAGTGCCATAGCATCACAACTCACAGCAACCTCCAACTCCTGGGCTCAAGCGAGCCTCCCAAGTAGCTGGGACCACACGCGCCCACCACAATGTCTGGCTATTTTTGTTGTTGTTGTTGCAGCCATCATTGTTGTTTGGTGGGCCCAGGCTGGATTCGAACCCGCCACCTTAGGTGTATGTGGCTGGCGCCTTAGCCACTTGAGCCACAGGCACCAAGCCAAGTCACCTCCTTCTTTGCGTGGAGGGCCTGCCACTTCTTCCTCCTTGGTTCCCCTGCCTCCAGCCTACAGGGCACACCCCACAAGCCTGTCAGCCCCCAGAGATGCTAACTGCCTGTCTGCCCAACCTCTATAATTACAGACTCTGGCCACGGCCCAGTCACACACACTAGCTCTCCTTAGCTGCCGGGGCACAAGCTCAGACTCCCTCCCTGACCCCAGATCAGGCAATACCAAAGTCCTTTTCATCCCTGACCCTCCCCACACTGCAGGCAAGGGTGCCTGGCTCAGGAAGAAAAACCTCATCCACATTTTAGAGATGCCAAGCCCTCCTCCAGGGCCCCCAGCCAGGGTCTCCACCCAGTCTAGAGTATGAGTCATGGGAGGGTGGGTGTGGAGAGAGAGGTTAAAGGAAAGGATGCAAGGGTGGGCATCACAGGTCGAATAGCCAGCCCCGCCCTGAGGGAGAGAGGCAACCAAGAAACACTCTTGGCCAGACAACTTGGCTTTAAGTCTTATGAAAGAGTTAACCAAGGAGCTACATGCCATCCGGAGTCTGGACACCGACCAGGAAAGTTGTTTTACCTCTAAGACCCTGGAGACACTGAAAGCAGGCTTGGCCCAGTCCTCATCCCTTGTGGGGGCATAATAAGAAGGGAGGGAAGGCCTGGGAACAGAGGACCCCACCACCACTTTTCTTTCCCAGTCTCACACAACCTGGGTTTTCTGAACAGGTCAGGCCCATAAGCCACGTCGCCCTGCCCCAGCCCCCTCTGCAGTCACATTTGGGATAAAAATAGCCCTAGGAAGGAGGCAATGCTCCATGAAGGAAAAACCGTTCTTTCTATAGGTCTGGTCCCTACCTTCTTCCATCTAAGAGCCCTGAAGCCTGACCCCTTTTCTCAGAGGAGGCTAGTAGATCAGGAAAACAGGAGGAACTGGAATCCAAGAACCCCACACACACACTTGCCACAAACACCAGCTCCTGCCACCTTCCATTACCACGGACAGAACTCAAGATTCACTCCACAGCTGTGCTCCCAAAGCTCCCACTCTCTCCAGCACCCCTAGCTGTCCTAAGGCACAGAGACCTCCAGCTTCTAGAGACAAAGCCTACCTACCCCAAACTCTCTTCTCCGGGCATCTAAACCCTCGGACCCCATTACTCCTCTCACTCCCACAGCTCTCTATGTGGTTCACCCATCTCCGACGTTCCATAAGCGTCCCCGCCCTTTCCTGCTCTCCACGTGCCCCTTCAGCGTCCCATCCTCCCATCCTGCGGACAGCACCCTGGTCTCTCCCACCCTAGAGCACCCCGACAGCCTCTTCTCGCCAACCATCTACTCCCTGCCCCTTCTCACCGCAGGTCCTGACTCCCGATTCCCTGTCCACACCCCATGCCCGCCCCCACCCAGCCCCAAGTCAGCGGCTACAGCTGCATCTCCCTCTGCCCCTCCACCCCCGGCCCCTGGCCCCGCGCTCCAGGCTGCCCCCGCCCCGTCTCGCCTCACCTCAGCGCTCAGCGCTCCGCGCCCGCCCCGGCGGCCCTATCCTACCCATGCCGGGGGCTGGGGCGGGGGGCGCTCGGCTTGGCTCCCCGCGGGCTCCCGCCCCCCAGCTGCAGCCCAGCTCCCCTCTGGGGCCTGGGCCCGCTACTTTGTGTCAGTTTCGGCTGCGGCGGGGCGGAAGTGACGGAGTAGCAGTAGAGGGCGGGGGGCGGGAGGGGGTTTTGGGGAAGGATGAGGGAGAGTAAAAGAGGGTGCCGCCATCTTTGTGCGGGGCAGGGGGAGGGTCTTAACCCTTCCGAGGCTCAGAGTCGCTGGGCCGCTTCGCCGAGCACACATTCACACATCCATCCTCATCTTTAAAAAAAATGAAAATGCAGGAGGCTAATAGCTCTGAGGTTTTTTTTTTTTTTTTTCTTGAAGAAAGAGAACAGAAGAACAAAAGCATCTTCTATAGGCAGGGGCGTGAGGGCTGGAAATAAACCACGAGCATTTTCCTCAGGATCAGTCTCCCCTAGCACCCGATTCGTGCCCTCTGCTCCTTCACCCCCCCTTCCTTGAATAACACAACCCGGGACGTCTAGGTTCTGGGTTGTGCCTCAGTTTCTCAGCTTTGCCCGCCCATTCCCCAGATGCGGGAAGGGCTGTGTCCTGCTGCCCCCTCCTCCTCCACTGCGCTCTCGGGGAGGTAGCTTCCTCCCAGTTGCCATCTAGGGTGCGGAGTCTGGGGGAGGCGCCTGAGAAAATGTGAAGGTGGGCGATGCTGAGGTGGTGAGAGCTGGAAGTCCTCAGTGTCAGCTCCCCAACTCTTGGTGGTGCCCCCCAAGCCTGCTGGGTCCCTCAGCCTTTCCCACCCGCCAGAGGCGGGCACCCTCTGGAGGCTACTTTGAGCATAAACTTTCTTAGAAGGCCTGAGGGTCAGAAAACCCGCAAGGGGAAGAAGGAACCAAGGAACTGAGTCCCTAGGCCTTACTATCCTCCTCCAGGGCTCTCTGTCCAGGGTCCTTCCCGCTTTAGGAGAAAGGATACCTAGACAGGTGAACAGAGAAGTTTCCCAGGGTCTGGCATATTCATAAAGAATTATTTGTCTAGGCTCGGCACCTGTGGCTCAAGTGGCTAAGGCGCCAGCCACATACACCTAAGGTAGCAGGTTCAAATCCAGCCTGGGCTGCCAAACAACAATGACGGCTGCAACCAAAAAAAAGAAAAAAAACAGCTGGGCATTGTGGCAGGCGCCTGTGGTCCCAGCTACCAGCTACTTGGGAGGCAGAGGCAGGAGATTCGCTTGAGCCCAGGAGTTGGAGGTTGCTGTGAGCTGTGATGCCACAGCACTCTGCGCAGGGGGACAGCTTGAGGCTCTGTCTAAAAAAAAAAAAAAAAAAAAAAAAAAAGAATTATTTGTCTAGCTACCAGGCCGGTGAGCTGCTCTCTCCAGGACCTCTTGCCAAGGCCTTCATGGGGGCCTTGGCAATCACAGTTTACACTCCAGCGTCTGAACTGAGGCTTTGTGTGGGCTATCCTTAGCTGGCTGTATGTCCTCAGGGTGGTGCAGAGCCACCAGCAGTTGGTATGTGGCTGTGCCAAGGACAGCCCCCACCAGAGGGGCCACCACTGGCACCCACCACCAGCCATTACCAGCACTGCAAGAGAAGGACAAGAGAGAAAAGTTATGAATTATAAGAGAAAAAGACTCCTTAGCCTCCTTCTCTCCAAGGACTGGGGGCAGTAACAAAAGATCTCCCTAAAGTAGTTCCTGTGACAGTCATAGACAGCTGGAAAAGTACTGTCTTGACACAAAAGATAGTAATCAGCGAGGAACTCCAGGAGACCTTTGTCCAGCCTCTTGCCTTAGAGAATTATCTGAATACGTTCATTTTGCTGATGAGGTCAATAATGCCCAAAGAGGTAATATGATGGATACAACTTCTAAATCTCACTGTGTCAGTGAAAAGGGGGCAGGGAAGCAACCGAGGAAGGGAGAAGATATGGCTTGAAGAAGGGACACTGTACTAAGAGGCCAAGAGAGGAGGAGAATGCTGGCAGAGCTGGTAGCAGAGGGAAGTGAGTGAAGGATGTCACCAGGGAGGCTGTCTCCCACCTGAAGACTTCAGGGCCCCAGCCAGCCATGTAGGTGAAGAGCCGTGGGCCCAGGTCCCGGGCAGGGTTGAGTGGGATCCCGCAGTTGGCACCCATGGATAGCCCAATGACCAGGATCAGCAGCCCCACGACCACAGGCTCCAGACCTGCAGGCACGCCCTTGTTCCGACTGTCCAGGATGGCCAAGAGCCCCACAATCAGGATCCCAGTGCCCAAAACCTTGGAGCAGATAGAGACAAAAGGGTCCCCAAAGGTTCCAGGTGCTCCACCATCTCCCTGGCATCTGGCTTTATCTAACACAGCCAAGGAGAGTGCCAAGGTAGAGCCAACCCACCACCCTACCTAAAGACTGAACAAGAAGCTGGGGGTCCCAGGGGACAGGGCAGTGTTTGGGTCTCCTGAGTCTCACCCTCACACCTACCTGATCTAGGAAACCATTGTTCAGGGATAGATAGGGGGCAGGATAGGTGGCAAAGATGGAGGCTGTCTCTTTGGGGCCAGTTACTGTCAGGTTGCCACCTGTATAGTTTTGCAGGGCATCTGTGGAGGAGGGGGACACCCAAGGTTTCCATCTTTGTGCATCCAAAACCATCTGAGGCACCTCCACACACACAGTTGCCCCAACCCTGTTCCTTCTCTTACCATAGTACAGAATATAGGTGGTTCCCGAGGCACAGAAAGAAGACAGCAGCTGCACCAAGGAGTAAATGGGGAGCTTTGCCCAGGGGAGGCGTCCGAGGAGACACATGGACAGAGAGAAGGCTGGGTTCAGGTGAGCCCCTTCAAGGATGAAGTAAAGAAAACCAGTATCCATTAATTGTTCTGGGCACTGTCAACAAGCAACACTGCTACTCTTTTTTTTTTTTTTTTTTTATTTGAAACAGTCTCATTCTGTCACCCTGGGTAGAGTACTGTGGCCTCAGCCTAGCTCACAGCAACCCAAATTCTTGGGTTCAAGCAATTCTCCTGCCTCAGTATCCCAAGTAGCTGGGACTACAGGTGCCCACCACAATGCCCAACTACATTTTCTATTTTTAGTAGAGATGGTGTCTTGTTCTTCCTCAGGCTTACTTCTCACAACTCTTTTTTTTGAGACAGAGCCTCAAGCTGTTCCCCTAGGTAGAGTGCCGTGACATCACAGCTCATAGCAACCTCTAACTCCTAGGCTAAAGCGAGTCTCCTGCCTCCACCTTCCAAGTAGCTGGGACTATAGGGGCTCGCCACAACGCCCGGCTATTTTTTGGTTGCAGCTATCATCGTTGTTTGGCGGGCCCGGGCTGGGGATTCGAACCCACCACCTTAGGTGTATGTGGCTGGCACCTTAGCCGCTTGAGCCACAGGCTTCGAGCCACTTCTCACAACTCTTAAGGATGATAGTATTATTCCCATCACATAACTTAGGAAACTGAGGCTCAGAGATGTTAAGTTCTTTAGGAGGATCATGCAATGAAGGCAGGATATGAACCTGGGTCTGTCTGCCCACTCTAGCTAGGCACATTGACATAGTGTGTATCTGAGGAATAAGCAAATGAGGACCTGAGCAGAAAGGAACTCCAGAGGGCTTTGTGGGGTGGGGAACAAAAAGACAGAACCTGCCCTTGATCCATGCCATAGGCTTCTGCCTGGGTGAGCTAAGGATTAGTGTGAGGAACAGAGATGGAGCAATAACAGAAAGGGAAGAGGGTGGATGGGGCTAAAGGCCAGGGCGCTGGTCAAGCTCAAGGAGATTACGTCCATGAGTCACCAAAGGACCTGCCTTTTTACCACCACCAACCACCCACATTTGTGTTCATGTCCCACGTTCTCTGGTGACCAGATCCCTCCCTCCTCACCTGAGACATTACCACCCACATAGATGGCTACTGTAACAGCCAGGGAGCCAGCCAGAAACATGGTGAAGAAGTTGCCTTTAGTTTCTCCACTGGTGACAGCCTGGGCCACGGCTCCTTGAGTGAGAAGCTGCGGGGAAAAAGGGAAATGAGGAACAGGGATCCCCAGAGACCAACAGGGGCGAGAGATTGGGAAGGCTAGAGATGTAACTGAGAGAGATGAAAGGACCCGAGAGACTGCAAGGAAAGGAGAAAAGCAGAAAGAAGTTAGGGAAAAGAAACAGAAGTAGAGGAAGAGGAAAGAAAAAGAAGGTGAAAAAAAATAAGGAAAGGGACAGGAATAAAAAAGACAAAGGAGGCTCGGCACCTGTGGCTCAAGCAGCTAAGGCGCCAGCCACATACACCCAGGGTGGCGGGTTCGAATCCCCAGCCCGGGCCCGCCAAACAACAATGATGGCTGCAACCAAAGGATGGCCAGGCGTTGTGGCGGGCGCCTGTAGTCCCAGCTACTTGGGAGGCTGAGGCAGGAGACTCGCTTGAGCCCAGGAGTTGGAGGTTGCTGTGAGCATGATGCCATGGCACTCTACGCAGGGGGATAGCTTGAGGCTCCGTCTCAAATAAATAAATAAATAAATAAATAAAAATAAATTAAAAAAAAAAAAAACAAAGACCAGCCTGAGCCAGAGCAAAACCTCATCTCTAAAAATAGCTGGGGCTCCGCGCCCATAGCACAGTGGTTATGGCGCCAGCCACATATACCAAGCGTGGTAGGTTTGAACTCGCCCTGGGCCAGGTAAGCAACAATGACAACTGCAACCAAAAAATAGCCAGGCATTATGGCAGGCATCTGTAGTTCCAGCTATTTGGGAGGCTGAGAGGCTGAGGAAAGAGAATCGCTTAAGCCCAAGAGTTTGAGGTTGCTATGAGCTGGGATGCCACAGCACTCTACCAAGGGCAACTTAGTGAGGGTCTTTCTCAAAAAAAAGTAAAAAATAAAAATAGCCAGGTATTATGGCGGGCACCTATAGTCCCAGTGATTTGGAGGCTGAGGCAAGAGGATTACTTGAGCCCAGGAGTTTGAGTTTGCGGTGAGCTATGATGCTACTGCAGTCTACCAAGGGTGACAAAGTGAGACTCTATCTCAAAAAAAAGAAAAAGATGAAGGCAAGAAAAGGAGAATGATTAGGAGAGGTAAGAGGAGGAAAAAAGAAGTGATTGAGAGTTGAGAGGAAGGGTGGCGCCTGTGGCTCAAAAGGGTAGGTCACTGGCCCCATATGCTGGAGGTGGTGGGTTCAAACCCAGCCCCAGCCAAAAACTGCAAAAAAAAAAAAGAGAGAGAGAGAGAGAGTTGAGAGGAAGTTGGACAAAGTGGGAGAAAGACAAGGACAGCAGAAGGCAGCAGAAAATGTTCCCCACCTCCCTTCTTTCCTTTCCCCAATTACCCTGCCTACCATGAGCACAAACACACCCAGAAACTCTGCCAGGCACTGTCGGGCCAGGAGGCTGCGGATCCGGAGTTGGCCCCTGATTTCAGTCTGGAGCTGAGCGAGGGCCATGGTGGTGACACTCTTGCTGTTCACCACTCTCTCTGCATAGGTAGTGCTACTACACAGCTCCTGCCTGTTGGGGGAAGATAAGGAAGAGACTTTAAAACCAATTAGCTCAGCTCCTGAACAGCAGCTAGTATCTCTGCACATGTGTAGGCTAGGAAAGATAGAGATTGCAGGAGAATGTTCATAATCAGAGCCTGGAGTTTGCCCAAGCTCTTCTGTCCTTCATCTCCACTCCTTACAGGATTAACAGATTCTATGCTGACAGATTGAGGGGAATACCCTGCCTCATACACCTTTGTTCTCTTGGTTCTGAAAACAACTCTGTAAAATACTACTATTGGGTGGCATCTGTGGCTCAGTGAGTAGGGTGTCAGCCCCATATACCAAGGGTGGCGGGTTCAAACCCAGCCCTGGCCAAACTACAACAAAAAAATAGCCGTGCATTGTGGCAGGCACCTGTAGTCCCAGCTACTCGGGAGGCTGAGGCAAGAGAATTGCCTAAGCCAAAGACCTGGAGGTTGCTGTGAGCTGTGACGCCACAGCACTCTACTGAGGGTGACAAAATGAAACTCTGTCTCTAAAAAAAAAAAGAAAAAGAAAAGAATAAAATAGTACTATTGCTTCTATTCTATAGATGAGGATACTGAGCCTTAGAATTCCCCAAGATCACACAGTTTGTGGCTGAGAGAATTCAAATCCAGATCTTCTGACTCTCCATATGGTATTCCACATGTCTCTTATCTGGAACATGAAACTTTCCCCAAACCATTTGGATTCTTAGAGAACTCAGTGGGCATTTGGAGAGACTGAGCTGAAGCCCATACACCGAGGGGGTGAAACGCACCCCCTGAACACTTGTACTTTCTTCATGGCAAGGCTCCCGTTGCATGGAGAACATTTGATCATTGTGCCCTCCACCATGGCATGAGAGGAGGATCTCTTGCCCACACTAAGCTGTACCTTCTCTGGATGCCTGCTATTATTCTGCACAACTCATAGCAATATCTTACTTATTCATAACTTAAGCCTCCAATTAGAGTCATTTGGCAATGAGTCTACCTCAAAACACTGAAGAAAGTGATGGAAAAAAATAGTTTCTGCCCTCCTAAAGCTTTTGTTCTAGTAGATGAAAACAGGAAATATACAACATTTTAAAAACTGTATACCGTTTATGAAGTTCTTGAGGCCTAGGACCATGATTTGTGTAATCTCACGGACTCTAGCACAGTACTGGCACATCGTGTGCCAAATTATTTTGTTAGGTTTAATGGCCAATATAATGCTCCTGCCACATCCCCTCTTGGAAGCCAATGCACCTATTCCCCAGCTACTGGAAATGTCAGTTACTAATACCACATTAGCTGCCTCCCTCATTGGGCGATGCCCTTTGAGGCATGAAACTGCCTCACTCAGGGCTATATACCCTCCTATGAGACCCATGTCTAGTGACAAAGGCCTGGCCTCTTTGCCTTAGTCTGGGACAACTCTGAAGCGTTCCAGTTCCAAAATTCCCCATGAGATCAGTTTAGGCCTCTATTCTGCCTTCAGTAGGTTTTTCCCTTTGCTTAATCCTGCTTTCTTTCCTTCCTAAAATGTCTGTGTGTGTGTGTGTGTGTGTGTGTGTATATATATACATGTTTGTTTGTTTGTTTCTTGTGACAGAGCCTCAAGCTGTCGCCCTGGGTAGAGGGCCATGGCATCCAACTCCTGGGCTCAAGCGAATCTCCTGCCTCTGCTTCCCAAGTAGCTGCGACTACAGGCGCCCGCCACAATGCCCAGCTATTTTTTAGTTGCAGCCATCATGTTGTTTGGCGGGTCTAGGCTGGATTCAAACCCGCCAGCTCAGGTGTATGTGGCTGATGCCTTAGCCACTTGAGCCACAGGCGCCAAGCCCCTAAAATGTATATTATTAACCAAGAGTGCTAGCATTGCCAAATAGACCTTGTTCAAGTATCTCTTCATCTTAGCCTTTTTCCAGGGAATTCCATTTAAGATGGTGGGTGTGAGGAGTGGTCCTAGTGAGCATTCTCTAAAATAGGATTTGTGGCTCAGTGCCTGTGGCTCAAGTGGCTAAGGCACCAGCCACATACACCTAAGGTGGCGGGTTCAAATCCAGCCAGGGCCTGCCAAACAACAATGGCTGTAACCAAAAAAAAATAGCCAGGTGTTGTAGTGGGCACCTGTGGTCCCAGCTACTTGGGAGGCAGAGGCAGGAGACTTGCTTGAGCCCAGGAGTTGGAGGTTGCTGTGAGCTGTGATGCCACCGCACTCTGCCCAGGGGGACAGCTTGAGGCTCTGTCTCAAAAAATAAAAAATAAAACTAAATAAAATGAGATTTGTATAATATTCACCAGCAGACTGACAATAAGAACTATGTCACAGTGGCCTGTGGAGTATGGATAATATCTAGCATGCTATAGTGATGCAATTCTTTAAACTATCAGCAGCAGTAAACTGGAAGAGGTTACTGCTGGAAATGATACACACTAGCTCAATATCTCTAAGAGAGGGACACTTGGGAGGCTTTAGGAAAATGAATTCCATAGAATTTAATCACCAAATTCAGGCAGACTATGAAAGCTATCAGGCCTCCTTGACAGCATTTAAGGAAATCCTAATCTCTTATATCCAGTAGGCATTAGAGTGAAGGATCAGCTCAAATCTTAATTGTATGTATGAGTAGCAGAAACTTAGAGGTTAAATTCTGAGCCCCAGCCAATCTCCTGTGCCAAGGTTAGGGTCCCAAAAGAAAAAGTACAGGATCCTGGGCAGCACCTGTGGTTCAGTAGGTAAGGCGCCAGCCCCATATACCATGGGTGGCGGGTTGAACCCAAACTGCAACAAAAAAATAGCCAGGCGTTGTGGCGGGTGCCTGTAGTCCCAGCTACTCAGGATGCTGCAGCAAGAGAATCACCTAAGCCCAGGAGTCGGACGTTGCTGTGAGCTGTGACGTCACAGCACTCTACCAAGGGTGACAAAGTGAGACTCTATCTCTTAAAAAAAAAAAAAAAACCTCCTAAATGGTCTTTGTCGCTTTCAAATCTCTCCATCCCTACAATCCATCCTGTATCTTGCAGCCAGATTAAACTTCCTAAAAGAATGTTTCAGCTCGGCGCCTGTGGCTCAAGTGGCTAAGGTGCCAGCCACATACACTTAAGGTGGCAGGTTCGAATCCAGCCCGGGCCCGCCAAACAACAATGACAGCTGCAACAAAAAAAAGCCAGGCGTTGTGGCAGGCGCCTGTGGTCCCAGCTACTTGGGAGGCAGAGGCAGGAGACTCGCTTGAGCCCAGGAGTTGGAGGTTGCTGTGAGCTGTGATGCCATGGCACTCTACCCAGGGGGACAGCTTGAGGCTCTCTCTCTCAAAAAAAGAATGTTTCCATCACATAAAGGTAGCACTACAATATGAGCAGGAATACCAACTGTAGGACTAGAGTTTGAATCCTCTGCTGTGAATTTGTTGAAGTTGTCTATGAGAAAATTGCTCAACCTCACTGCACCTTCATTTCCCAGTCTGTAAAATAGGGCTTTATACAGGGTGTCCTTAAAGTTCATGTACAATTTTTTTTTTTTTGGAGACAGAGCCTCAAGCTGTCCCCCTGGGTAGAGTGCCATGGCATTACAGCTCACAGCAACCTCCAACTCCTGGGCTCAAGCGAGTCTCCTGCCTCTGCCTCCCAAGTAGCTGGGACCACAGGTGCCTGCCACAATGCCCGGCTATTTTTTGGTTGCAGCTGTCATTGTTGTTTTGGCGGGCTTGGGCTGGATTCGAACCCGCCACCTTAGGTGTATGTGGCTGGCGCCCTAGCCACTTGAGCCACAGGCGCCAAGCCAAGTTCATGTGCAATTTAAAATAGTTATAACTTTGTAAGTATATATGATAAAATCTGCAAAAAGGATTAAAAAAATAAATACTTTTTTTGGCCAGGGGCTGGGTTTGAACTCACTACCTCTGGCATATGGGGTCTGCACCTCACTCCTTTGAGCCATAGGCACAGCCCAGAATAAATACTGTTTATTGCTCTTATTAATTTTCAACATGTGTACCACCATCACTAATACAAATGGTAATACAATTCTGTAGTTCTCAGAAAACATTTTCAAGCTAATTTTCAGTAATATGAGCAGCAATCACATCAGTTGTCCTAGCTTGCAGGTCTTCTAAAGATTGAAGTTTGGTTGACTAAACATTAGTTTTTATATGTTCCCATAAAAAAGTCCAATGAGTGGGTGGCACCTGTGGGTCAAAGGAGTAGGGTGCCGGCCCCATATGCCGAAGATGGCAGGTTCAAACCCAGCCCTGGCCAAAAACTGCAAAAACAACAACAACAACAGCAACAAAATTTTCTCTTGGGCAGCACCTGTGGTTTAGTGAGTAGGGTGCCGGCCCCATATATTGAGGGTGGTGGGTTCAAACCCAGCCTCGGCCAAACTGCAACAACAAAAAAAATAGCAGGCGTTGTAGCGGGCACCTGTAGTCCCAGCTACTTGGGAGGCTGAGGCAAGAGAATCGCCTAAGCCCAAGGAGTTGGAAGTTGCTGTGAGCTCTGATGCCACAGTACTCTACTAAGGGTTAATAAGTGAAACTCTGTCTCCAAAAAAAAGGTCCAATGGAGTCAAATCTGGCGAACACAGAGGCCCAGAAAATGGTCCATCTCTTCCAATCCTTCTGTTAGGGAATTTTTTGTTTCCCTTTCTTTCTTTCTTTTTTTAGAGACAGTCTCCCGGTCCACCAAACAACAATGATGGCTGCAACCAAAAAATAGCCAGGCATGGTGGGGCACCTGTGGTCCCACCTATTTGGGAGGCAGAGGCAGGAGACTCACTTGAGACCAGGAGTTGGAGGTTGCTGTGAGCTGTGGTGCCATGGCACTCTACCCAGGGGGACAGCTTGAGGCTCCGTCTCAAAAAAAAAAAAAGAGAAAAAAAAAAGTGACAGTCTCACTTTGTCACTCTTGGTAGAGTGCTGTACCATCACAGCTCACAGCAACCTCCAGCTCTTGGGCTTAGGTGATTCTCTTGCCTCAGCCTCCCGAGTAGCTGGGATGACAGGCACCTGCCACAACGCCTGGCTATTTTTTTTGTTGCAGTTTTGCCAGGCCGGGTTTGAACCCGCCACCCTCAGTATATGGGGCCAGGGCCCTATTCACTGAGTCACAGGTGCCGCCCCTGTTAGGGAATTTCTCATGTAGAAACTGTCGAACAAGCAAAGCAAAGTGACAAGGAGCACCATCTTGTTGAAACGCTGTATTCTCTATTAGTCCTAATTGTTCAAGCTGAGGAATAAAGTAATTTTGCAGCATTTCTAGATAGCTATTACCATTAATAACATGCCCTTTCAAAAAAGAATGGCCCTGGGTCAGCGTCTGTGGCTCAAGCAGCTAGACACCAGACTTATACACCTGAGTTGGTGGGTTTGAATCCAGCCCGGGCCTGCCAAACAACAATGATGGCTGCAACAACAACAAAAAATAGCCGGGCATTGTGGAGGGTGCCTGTAGTCCCACCTACTTGGGATGCAGAGACGGGAGACTCACTTGAACCCAGGAGTTGGAGGTTGCTGTGAGCTATGATGTCATGGAACTCTACCCAGAGCGACAGCTTGAGGCTCTGTCTCAAAAAAAAAAAAAAAAGAAAAGAAAACAGAGAAGGGCCCTATGACTCGATAAAGAACTGGCGCCTTAGCTGCTTGAGCCACAGGTGCTGAGCCTATGACTCGATTTTTTCCCAAAGCACACCACACATTACTTTGGGAGAATCTCTTTCATGTTCCACAGACTTACATGGATTTTCAGTTCCACAAATATAGCAATTACACCTGTAGACCTCGCTACTAGTGCTTCAATGGAAAAAATTACTCAAAAATGCATCATTGTTGCTCCGTTTTTCATTGAATTGGTGACAGAAAGTTAGTCGTGCATGATAATCCTCTTATAACAACATTTGATGCACTTGAATTTCGTATGCTTTCAGGTGAAGTCTTGTCCACAGAATCTTATGCATAGTAGATTTTGGAAGTCTCAGCTCTACCGTTTCTTCACTAACACATGGCCTTCCAGGCCATGGATTATCATGGACAGAACCTGTTTCTTTAAATTTTTTCATCCACAGGATGCAATCCTCGTGTTGTGTTTCTTTCTTGTAATGGGTTCTACACTTTCTTTGAATAGCAGCAGTAGATTTTAGTTTTAACTTTCTCTTCTAGTGAAGTCATGAATCAACAGTGATTCTAGCCAAGGCTCTCTCCCTGTACATGGTAACTTTTAAAACAGTTGAATATAGCCTCTGGTTGGTGGTGTATAGCCATTATTTGGTGAATGTTATTTTCCATCCCAATTGCATCAGAACAGAGGATCAGGATCAGTTTGCATCTATATAAAAAGGGCAACAATGTACATTTGTAGACTTGTCCCAGGACTATGTTAACTTTATGACCTTCTGCCATAATATAATCTGAAGAGAATTTGACTATTTGGACATTTTGAAGAATATCATGTTGGTCCACTGTACACATATACTACATATATGACATCACGCTAATCAGACCAGAAGAGCAAGAAATGGCAAGTGTATTCAGGAAAGATACATGTATTCAGGGAGTGAAAAATCAGACTTTACAAAGACTCAGGAAATTTGTAGGAAATTGCTGAGGTTTTTAGAGGTCCAGTGGTTTAGGGTATGCTGGAATATCCTCTCCAAAGGACAGATTACTGCATCTCACATCTCCCATCACTAAGAAAGAAATACAATACCAATCTTCTCAGGATTCTGGCGCAATATATTTCAAAATTGGGAATACAATCCTGACCAGTCTACCAGCTGACACTGAAGGATGTCAACTCTGAGTGAAACCAAAAACAGAAAATGCATCGGTAGCCATATAACCCAGAAGAACCTGAGTCCAGAATATCTGTGGTTGGAAAAGATGCTGTTTGTGAGGTCCAGCGTGGTGGCTCATGCCTGTAATCCTAGCACCCTGGGAGGCTGAGGCAGGTAGATCATTTGAGCGCACAGGTTCGAGACCAGCCTGAGCCAGAAAAAGACCCCATCTCTAAAAATAGCCAGGTGCTGTGGCAGGCACCTGTAGTCCCATTACTTGGGAGGCTGAGTCAGGAGGATTGCTTGAGCCCAAGAGTTTGAGGTTGCTGTGAGCTATGACACCCTGTCACTCTACCAAAGGTGACAAAGTGTGACTATCTCAAAAAAAAAAAAAAAAAGGATGCTCCTTGTGGTTTAGCAGCTCTAAAAGGAGAATCATAGTGTAGACCCCAGGCTTTGGAGCAAATCTATGCCATCTGCAGCAGAGAAATATATATCATCTGAAAAGTAGCTTTTGAAGTGCTACTGGGCTCCAGAAGAGATAGAGCATCTGACTACAGAACATTAAATGACCAAGTGGCCAGAAATGACCATTATGAGCTGGGTTTTGTCAGCTACTCCATGTCATAGGAAGGGTGGGCCCAGCAAGAATACTTCGTGAGATCCAAATGACATCTTTAGGATCAGGCAAAAGCCAGGTCTGGAGGTATAAGCAAGCTTCAGAGCAGTAGACCACACTTTCATGTTACCAACCAGTGTTGCATTGACACCTCTCCCTCAACTCACATACACAGCCCTATCAGGGAGCCTTTATGACCAGCTGGGAGATTAGGGAAAAGCCTGAGTTTCATTCTCAGATGGATTGGTATGGCAAATGGGTGAAAGCCAAAAATAGAATGCTGCTGTTTTGCAACCTGACTCAGGAATGGCTCTGGATGATGGTAAGAGGAAATCCTCCCAATGGACAAAGATGTGGCAGTACATTTCGTAATCCACTTTGTGTGGAAAGAGAAGTCCCCTTAGGTGAGCATATATACAAATCACATGGACAGTGGCAAATGCCTTGGTTGGTTCATCAAGGGTTTGAAATGAAAGTGCAAGATCAGGGGGAAAAGGTGTAAGGATGAGATGTGGTTGGACCTAAGGAAGTAGTCTTAAAGTATAAGGAACTTTGTGAGACAAGTTTATGCCTAACAGACAGTATCCATCACATTGAATGAACAAGTGAACAGAATGAATGTTTCAGCTCTGAACAATGGGTTCAGTGAATGAAAGAGCTGCTGGCAGTGATGGAGGCTATGCATAGGCCCCATAGTGTGAGCTCTGTGATGGTTGATTTTAGGTGTCAGCTTGACTGAGTTGAAGGATGTCTAGGTGGCTAGTGAAACACTGTTCCTGAGTGTGTCTGTCAGGGTGTTTCCAGGGAATATTGGCATGTGAGTCAGTGGACTGGGGAGGGGAAGATCCACCTTCAATGTGAGTGGGTACCATTTAATCAGTTTAGGGCCTGTACAGACCAAACAAGCAGAAGGGTGAATTCTCCCTCATCCCAGAATAGGTTGCCCTTCTCCTTCTGCCCTAAGAAATCAAAACTCCAGGTCCTTCAGCCTTTGGACTCTTGGACTTGCACAGTCATCCTTCAGGCTCTCAGGCCTTTGGCTTCAGATTGAGAGCTACACCATTGGCTTCCTTGGTTCTTGAGCCTTCCAACTTGGACTGAGCCATGGCACTGTATGCCACTGGCTTTCCTTTTTCTTTTTCTTTGAGACAGAGCCTCAAGCTGTCACCCTGGGTAGAGTGCCATGGCATCACGGCTCACAGCAACCTCCAACTCCTGGGCTCAAGTGATTCTCCTGCCTCTGCCTCCCAAGTAGCTAGAACTACTATTCTCTTGCCTCAGCCTCCCGAGTAGCTGGGACTACAGGTGCCACCACAATGCCCCGCTATTTTTTTGGTTATAGTCATCATTGTTGTTTGGGGGGCCCGGGATGGATTCGAACCCACCAGCTCAGGTGCATGTGGCTGGCCCTGAGCCAGCCACTGGCTTTTCTGATTCTCCAGCTTGCAGATGGCCTATTAATGGACTTCTTGGCTGGGCCTGGTGGCTCATGCCTGTAATCCTAGCACTCTGGGAGGCTGAGGTGGGTGGATTGCCTGAGCTCAGAGGTTCGAGACCATCCTAAACCAGAGTGAGCCAGAGTGAGATCCCGTCTCTACCAAAAAAAAAAAAAAGAAAGAAAGAAAGAAAAACAAAAAAGGTGGGCTTTGTGGCAGGTGTCTGTAATTCCAGCTACTTGGGAGGCTAAGGGCAAGAGAATTGCTAAAGGAAGAATAGAAAAAAAATTTTTTTAAAAACCTTCAAACTAAGATGACTGAAAACCAGTTCAAAGCAAAATTCAAAAGAAAAAAGCGGGGGGGGTACTTCTCAGACTCCAGAATTATGAGCCAATTCCCCTATTAAATCCCCCCTCTTGGCCAGATGGGGTGGCTGACACCTATAATCCTAACACTGTGGGAAGCTGAGGTGGTTGAACTCCTTGAGCTCAGGAGTTTGAGACCAGCCTGAGCAAGACCAAGACCCCATCTCTACTAAAAACTGAAAAACTAGCCCAGCATTGTGGCAGATGCCAGTAGTCCCAGTTACTCAGGAGGCTAAGGCAAGAGAATGGTTTGAACCCAAGAGTTTGAGGTTGCTGAGCTATAAAGATGCCAGGGCACTCTACTCAAAGTGATGCAGTGAGACTGTCTTAAAAAAAAAAAATCTGAGCAGAGCCTGTGGCTCACTGAGTAGGGCGCCAGCCCCATATACCAAAGGTGGTGGGTTCGAACCCAGCCCTGGCCAAACTGCTACAAAAAAGATAGCTGGGCATTGTGGTGGGCACCTGTAGTCCCAGATACTTGGGAGGCTGAGGCAAGAGAATTGCCTAAGCCCAAGAGCTGGAGGTTGCTGTGAGCTGTGATGTCACAGCACTCTACTGAGGGTGACATAGTAAGACTCTGTCTCTAAGAAAAAAACAAAATACAAAAAACAAAAACTTCCTCTCTGATCTATATATCTATCTATTGGTTCTGTCTCTCTGGAGAATCCTAACACTAGCTCCTGCTCCCTGAGGCTGAACTGGCAACACCCACTGCCAACATCCAACTTGTCATTAACAAGTACCACCAGCGGGTGGCACCTGTGGTTCAAGGAGTAGGGTGCTGGCCCCATATACCAGAACTGGTGGGTTCAAACCCAGCCCTGGCCAAAAACTACAAAAAAAAAAAAAAAAGTACCACCCTTGGGCGGCGCCTGTGGCTCATTGAGTAGCGCGCCGGCCCCATATACCCAGGGTGGTGGGTTCAAAACCTGGCCCTGGACAAACTGCAACAACAACAAAAAAATAGCTGGGTGTTGTGGCGGGCACCTGTAGTCCCAGCTATTGAGGAGACTGAGGCAAGGGAATCGCCTAAGCCCAGGGAGTTGGAGGTTACTGTGAGCTGTGACTGCACAGTACTCTACTGAGGGTCACATAGTAAGACTCTGTCTCTAAAAAAAAACGAGTACCACCACTAAATCCTAGCAACTCAGGAGGCTAAGGCAGGAGGATCATTTGAGGTCAGGAGTTTGAGACCAAAAAACTACAAAAATCAGCCAGACCTGGTGGTACACACCTGTAGTTCCAACTACTTGTTAGGCTGAAGCAGGAGGATCAACTTGGACCCACAAGTTTGAGGTTGCTGTGAATTAGGCTGAGGCAATGGCGCCCTAGCCTGGGTGACAGAGTGAGACTCTGTCTCAATTAAAAGAAAAAAAAAAAAAGAGTGAGAAATATATTAAAACTTGCAGCCAATGCTGAAGATAGTGAGTTCAAACCTAGCCCCAGCCAAAAAAACAAAAAACAAAAAAAAACCTTGCAGCCAGTTCTCCAGTCTTCTTGTCTTTCATTTTTGCTGGCTCTCCAGCAGTCCCCTCATGTATATGCACAGTTTCCCAGTCAGCCAAGGGTGTGTGAAGAACTTACCTCAGCCCTTCTATGGCTCTCGTTTTCCAGTTAAATTTCTGGCTTCTCCACCGCTCAACCAAAGTAGGACTGCAACTTGGATCTAGCATAGCTACAGAGTTGTTTTTTCCCCCATTTATTTCATATCAATTTCACACTACTCAGCTGAGGAAGTTGCTTTTGCCCACCTTCATTGGTGGGCAATTTCTATCCACCTCCCATTGCAGCAAACACTTTGGCTTGCATAGCCCATCCCAGGCAGTCCCCAGGTTATGAATAAAATAGATTCTTTAAGTTTGTTCTGAAGTTGAATTTGTGTGTAAGTTGGAACAGGTACATTTACTCATTACCTGTAATAGCCTCCACTTATAAGTACAAGTCGTATGTCAGTTGGGTGTTTGTAATTCGGAGACTGCTTGTAACAGCCTCTATTCCTAAGCCTGAATTGTATGTGAATCAGATGTCTAACTCAGGGACTGCCTGTACTACACTTCTCAGCTGCCACTGAAGACAGATGGTAACAGCCCCAGTTAAGAAGGCTACAGTCTCAACATTGCTCTTGCCTAATCAGCAGCAATTTTTCTTTTCTTTTTTTTTTTGAGACAGAGTTTGATTATGTCACCCTCAGTAGAGTGCTATGGTGTCACAGCTCACAGCAACTTCAAACTCTTGAGCTTAAGAGCAATTCTCTTGCCTCAGCATCCCAAGTAGCTGGGACTACAGGCAACAACCACAGCGCCCGGCTTTTTTTTTTTGAGTTGTCATTGGGGTTTAGCAGGCCTGGGCCAGGTTTGAACCCTCCAGCCCCCTAACTGCTAAGCTACAGGCGCTGAGTCCAGCAGCAATTTTTTAAAGAATAAAAACGCCAGTAGTGACTGTGCCTGTAGGTTGCTGTGAGCTATGATGCCGCAGCACTCTACCAAGGGCAATGTAGTGAGACTCTGTCTCAAAAATAAATAAATAAATAAATAAAAACCCCAGGCAGCACCATGGCTCAGTGGGTAGGGCATCAGCCACATGCACCAGGGCTGGTGGGTTGGAGCCCGGCCCAGGCCAGCTAAACAACAATGACAACTGCAACAAAAAAATAGCAGGGTGTTATGTGGGCACCTGTAGTCCCAGCTACTTGGGAGGCTGAGGAAGGAGAATGGCTTGAGCCCAAGAGTTTGAGGTTGCTGTGAGCTGTGACACCATGGTGCTCTATGGAGAGCGACGTAGTGGGACTGTGTCTCAAAATAAAAATAAAAATAAAACCCCTCAATTTTTTTTTTCTGTCTTGATCAGTTTCCAGAGACTTAAAATAGTTGCTTGGGACAATTTTGTCTAGTTTACCACTTGCTTTTTGTGAAGACTCACAGACCTCTTTACATTGCCATACCCAGAAGTTCTTCAGTGTTTTTTTTAAATCAATATAAATGTTATTGTGCCAAAAATCTCAGTTTGTTTTTTTCACTCAATACTGTTTAAGGGTGGCACCTGTGGCTCAAGGAGTAGGGCGCCAGCCCCATATACCGGAGGTGATGAGTTCAAGCCCGGCTCCGGCCAAAAACTGCAACCAAAAAAAATATGTATATATACTGTTTTAAAGATCTATGCTGGCTCAGCACCTGTGGCTCAAGTGGCTAAGGCGCCAGCCACATACACCTAAGGGTGCAGGTTCGAATCCAGCCCAGGCCTGTCAAACAACAATGATGACTGCAACCAAAAAATAGCCGGGCGTTGTGGCGGGTGCCTGTGGTCCCAGCTACTCGGGAGGCTGAGGCAGGAGACTCACTTGAGCCCAGGAGTGGGAGGTTGTTGTGAGCTGTGATGCCACGGCACTCTAACCAGGGGGACAGCTTGAGTCTCTGTCTCAAAAAAAAAAAAAGATCTATGCTGCCTTTTGTATATTTTGCATCTGTCTAAAAGGGAGCATTCTATACCATACAACCCCAGCATTCTTCACTAATGAAAGTAATTTAACACTGAATTCTAACACTGAGGTTCCAAATGATGCTGTGATAAATGTCCTTGTATGTGACTCTTTATGAATCTAGGCAAAAGATTCTTTATAATATACATATATCAAGGAATAGAACTGCTGGATCATAGAACATTTGCATATTTAATTTCACAAACTTCAGCCAGGTTTCTTTATTATTATTATTTTTTTTTTGGCTGGGGCTTAAGTGATCTTCCTGCCTCAGCCTCCCAAGTAACTGGCTACAGGCATGAGCCACCACACTTGGCTAGTTTTTCTATTTTTACTAGAGATGCAGTCTCACTCTTGCTCAGGCTGGTCTCAAACTCCTGAGCTCAAGGGATCCTCCCACCTTGTTCTCCCAGAGTGACAGAATTACAGGTGTGAGCCACCATGCCTAGCCCATTCTTTCTTCAGAGCTGGGATCCCTTACCCCTGAGCAGGGGATTAGTACTGGTCTGTGGTCCATTAGCAATGGGGCCACACAGCTGAAGGTGAGCAGTAGATGAGTGAAGCTTATGTGTATTTACAGCCACTCCCTCAGACACATCACCACCTGAGCTCCACCTCCTACCATAGCAGTAGAAGCATTAGATTCTCATAGGAGCATAAACCCTGCTGTAAAACGGGTATGCGAGGGATCTTGGGTACATACTCCATATGAGGATTCTAATGCCTGATGTTCTGAAGTAGAGGTGAGGTACGCTCCTACTAATTCTGCATTACGGTAAGTTATATAATTGTTTCATAGATATTATAATGTAATAATAAATAAAGAAATAAAGTACACCATAAATGGGTGGCACCTGTAGCTCAGTGAGTAGGGCGCTAGCCCTATCTACTGAGGGTGGCAGGTTCAAACCCAGCCCTGGACAAACTGCAACGAAAACAAAAAAATAGCTGGGGCTTGGCACCTGTGGCTCAAGCGGCTAAGGCGCCAGCCACATACACCTGAGGTTCGAATCCAGCCTAGGCCCACCAAACAATGATGGCTGCAGCCAAAAAATAGCCAGGTGTTGTGGCAGGTGCCTATAATCCCAGCTACTTTGGAGGCAGAGGCAGGAGAATCGCTTGAACCCAGAAGTTGGTGGTTGCTGTGAGCTGTGATGCCACAGCACCCTACCCAGGGTGACAGCTTGAGGCCCTGTCTCAAAAAAAAAAAATAGCCAGGCATTGTGGTGGACACCTGTAGTCCTAGCTACTCAGGAGGCTGAGGCAAGAGAATTGTTTAAGCCTAGGAGTTGGAGGTTGCTCTGAGCTGTGATGCCACGGCACTCCACCCTGGGCAACAGCTTGAGGCTCTGTCTCAAAAAAAAAAAAAAATCAATCCATTTTCTGGCTGGATGTGGTGGCTCATGCCTGTAATCCTTACACTTTGGAAGGCCAGGGTGGGAGAATAGTTGGAAGCCAGGAGTTAGAAACCATTTTCTGTCTTATGGTTTATATTGTGGGGTCCTATTTAAGGAGGCTCCCTTTCACTTCAGAGTCACAGAGCTAGTATAGGTTCTTCT
The DNA here is from genome assembly GCA_963574585.1 of Otolemur crassicaudatus. Taxonomy (NCBI): domain Eukaryota; kingdom Metazoa; phylum Chordata; class Mammalia; order Primates; family Galagidae; genus Otolemur; species Otolemur crassicaudatus. The sequence goes on along the minus strand of CAUYQS010079903.1, from coordinate 3,777 downwards.
ATGAGCATTATAGTTTCACCTACAACCTTTAAGTCTTCAATCCATCTGGACTGGCATGAATTAGACTCATTTTTTCTTCTAGTTTTCCCCAAACCATCTCTTAAGAAAGCTATTAATTTATTTTCTTTGTATTTTTCTTTATATTAACTCACTTCTTTGGTATTGCATTCTTTTATTTTTTATTTATTTATTTTTTGGAGACAGAGTCTCACTCTGTTGCCCTTGGTAGAGTGCCGTGGTGTCACATCTCACAGCAACCTCCAGTTCTTGGGCTTAAGCGATCCTCTTGCCTCAGTCTCCCAAGTAGCTGGGAATACAGGCGCGCACCACAATGTCCAGATACTTTTTTGGTTGTTGATACTGTTGTAGTTGTCATAGTTGTTCAGCTGGCCTGGGCCAGGTTTGAACCTGCCACCCTCGGTGTACATGGTTGGTGCCATAACCATTGTGCTATGGGTGCCAAGCCTACATTTAAAATTTTTATTTATTGCTAATATATGGATATTTCAAGAGTTGAATAATTCTTTTTTTTTTTTTTTTTTGGAGACAGAGCCTCAAGCTATCCCCCTGGGTAGAGTGCTGTGGCATCACAGCCTACAGCAACCTCCAACTCCTGGGTTCAAGCGAGTCTCCTGCCTCAGCCTCCCAAGTAGCTGGGACCACAGGTACCTGCCACAATGCCCGGCTATTTTTTGGTTGCAGCCGTCATTGTCGTTTTTGGCGGGCCCAGGCTGGATTCGAACCCGCCACCTTAGGTGTATGTGGCTGGCGCCTTAGCCACTTGAGCCACAGGTGCCGAGCCAAGAGTCGAATAATTCTACAAGCATGATCGAAAAAAGGTATTACATGACCTCAGTGATAACTATCCCCCACTCCTTTCCCATTTCCTGGAGGTAACCATTTCCAACTTAAATTTTTTTTTTTTTTTTTTTTTTTTTTTGCAGTTTTTGGCCAGGGCTGGGTTTGAACCCACCACCTCCCATATATGGGGCCAGTGCCCTACTCCTTTGAGGCACAGGCACCTCCTTTTAAATTTTTTTTTTATATTTAACCCCATATCTCTAAATAAGCGTATAATTGGCTGGGCACAGTGGCTTACACCTATAATCCTAACACTGGGAGCCCAAAGTGGGAAGATCCCTTCAGCTCAAGAGTTTGAGACCAGCCTGAGCAAGAACTAGACCTCATCTCTACTAAAACTAAAAAAATTAGGCTAGGGCAGTGCCTGTGGCTCAGTGGGTAAGGCACCGGCCCCGTATATATGGGTGGCGGGTTCAAACCCATACCCAGCCAAACTACAATAAAAAAAAAGCTGGGCATTGTGGTGGGTACCTGTAGTCTCAGCTACTTGGGAGGCTGAGACAAGAGAATCACCTAAGCCCAGGAGATGGAGGTTGCTGTGAGCTATAACACCACAGTATTCTACTGAGGACAATATAGTGATCTGCCTCAAAAAAAAAAAAAAATATATATATATATATATACACATATACATATACATAGCCAGGCCTTGTGGCAGGCACCTGTAGTCCCAGCTACTTGGGAGGCTGAAGCAAAAGAATCACTTAAGCCCAAGAGTTTGAGGCTGCTGGGACCTGTGACACTACAGCACTCTACCGAGGGTGACAAAATAAGACTCTGTCTCAAAAAAAAAAAAAAATTAACAAAAACAAATAATAATTAAAAAATTACTTGGGCATTATACTGGCACCTGTAGTCCGTCCCAGCTACTTGTGAGGCTAAGGCAGGAGAACTGCTTGAGCCCAAGAGTTTGAGGTTGCTGTGAGCTGGGCTAATGCCACTGCACTTTAGCCCAGGTGACAGAGTGAGACTGTCTCCAAAAAAAATAGTAATAAAATGATTATGTACTACCTGTCATTTTTATTTTGTTTTAGATACTATTTATTGCCTTTACATTATGGAAAGTTAAGGATTTAGCTACACACTACTCTCTCCTTAACAAACACATGCATGCTTCCAGTTCCTCCAGTCTCCCAAAGCAGACATATTATACGTAAGAATACAGCAGTATTACTTACGCTATCATTATAATAGAAATGCTATTTAAAGCTGAGCCATATAGTATAATTTAATTTAACTCCTTATTTTTTACCCTACCTGCATGGAGTTAACATAGCAGCTCTGTCTCATTTTTTGTTAGCTTAGTTTCTAGGTACTTGTCATTTATTCAACTCCAAACTTACCTAACTGTTAAAATCTTCTAATAATTGGCTCGGTGCCTGTGGCTCAAGCAGCTAAGGCGCCAGCCACATACACCTGAGCTGGCGGGTTCGAATCCAGCCCAGGACCGCCAAACAACAATGTTGGCTGCAACCAAAAAATAGCTGGGCATTGTGGCAGGTGCCTATAATCCCAGCTACTAGGGAGGTGGAGGCAGGAGAATCGCTTGAGCCCAGGAGTTGGAGGTTACTGTGAGCTGTGATGCCACAGCACTCTACCCAGGGTGACAGCTTGAGGCTGTCTCAAAAAAAAAAAAAAAGGAAAGGAAAAAGAAAAAAAGAATCTTCCAATAATTTAAAAAAAAAAAAAAAGGGGGGCGGGGCATGGTAGCTCATGCCTGTAATCCTAGCACTTGGGAGGCCAAGGCAGGTAGACTGCCTGAGCTCACAGGTTCAAGACCAGCCTAAGTGAGGAGACCTTGTCTCTAAAAATAGCTGGATGTTGTGGCAGATGCCTGTAGTCCCAGCTACTCAGGAGGCTGAGGCAAGAGAATTGCTTGAGCCCAAGAGTTTGAGGTTTGCTATGAGCTATGACACCACAGCACTCTACCGAGGGCGACACAGTGAGACTCTTGTCTCAAAAAAAAAAAAAAAAAAAAGGCTAGGTTTTTTAGTCTCATGTTTTTGAAGACATCTCTTTTGGAGTCTTCCAACATAATGTGATCTGAGCCATGTGCTCTATCTAAAGCACAGCTGTAGCAGAGTAAGTTCTCTCATCATTCTGGGGCTGTTACATTGTCTACTTTCCCGGAGATTTTCTCAACTTTGTCTTCTAATCTTTTTATAGCTTTTCATTTCTGTTACATTCCTTAACTCCCAAAAGTCCTTTCTTATTTTGTTCTTTTCTCTTTGAGACAGAGTCTCTGTTGCTCCGGCTGGTTTGTAACTTCTTGGTGCAAGCAATATTCATTCCCACCTCATCCTCCCACTTAGCTAGAATTACAGGCACACACCACCATGCCCAGCCTACTCCTCTTTTATAGCATTGTGTTCTGGGCTACAGATACAATATATTATGTCATATTTCTAAGCACTGCAAAGACATATATTTGGTAAGTTCTTATCTCCATGCCTAGTCTCTGGTTCTTCTGCATTGCTTCCTTTTATTTGCATGTCTCTAGCACTCATGTAAGAGGATTTCTCATATATCTGGTGATAATAGTCTCACTATGCTGCCCACACTGGTTTTGAATTCCTGGACTCAAGAGATCCTCAACCTGCCAAAGTGCTAGGATAATAGGAGTGGGCCACCATATTCAGCCAGCTCCACTTATATTTATGGTGGAACTCTAAAAAAGCTAATTAGTAAAATCAATTGTGGCTCGGCGCCTATAGCTCAACTGGCTAAGGCGCCAGCCACATACACCTAAGGTGGTGGATTCGAATCCCCAGCCCGGACCCGCCAAACAACAATGACGGCTGCAACCAAAAAATAGCCGGGCGTTGTGGCGGGCACCTGTAGTCCTAGCTACTTGGGAGGCGGAGGCAGGAGACTCGCTTGAGCCCAGGAGTTGGAGGTTGCTGTGAGCTGTAATGC
>CAUYQS010079898.1:0-30354 GCA_963574585.1 Otolemur crassicaudatus | reverse complement strand
TTTGAGTCTTCGATTTTGGCATATTTTGATTGCTGGAAAATTTGTCCTTCAATTCTATTTTTTTCCTCTAAGAGGCAGAGTCTCGCTCTGTTGCTAAGGCTGAAGTGTCGGGGTGCAATCATAGCTCACTGTAGCCTTGAACTCTTACACTTAAAACAATCTTCTTTTTACCTTGGCCTCCCAAGTAGTCATGAGTGATTCATTACACCCTGCCTTTAATTCTTATATCTTCTTACCTCCATCTTTTTTTTTTTTTTTTGAGTCAGCCTTAAGCTGTTGCCCTGGGTATAGGGCTGTGTCATAACAGCTCACAGCAACCTTCAGTTCCTGGGCTTAAGTGATTCTCTTCCCTCAGACTCCCAAGTAGCGGGACTACAGGCACCGGCCACAACGCCCGGCTATTTTTTGTTGCAGCCATCATTGTTGTTTGTGGTCCCAGGCTGGATTTGAACCTGCCAGCTGAGGTATATGTGGCTGGCGCCCCAGCCACTTGAGCCACAGGAGCCAAGCCATTACCTCTGTCTTACAAATTCTGTCATCTGTACTTTTTTTGGCTCCATGAATACGCTTACCCCTGTAATTTTTATATTGTTGAAGTTGATGACATTTACATTTTTGTTCTGTTTTTTAGCTAAGGGAATTACAGTAGATTAGCTCTAAAAGTAGAGAAGTAAAAAGCATTAAAGATTAAATAAATGTTATTTATTAGCCAAATTTACATTCTCTTTCTTGTACAGTTTTTTGTAGGAATTCTTTAGAAATATTTTTATAGTTTCCCCTCTTAGAATTTTTTGTTTTCCTTAGGTTCCTATTTCTTACTTTACCTTTTTGCATTTCCTACTTGTACCATAAAAGTCTACTATTCTTCTAAGGCGCCAGCCACACCTAAGGTGGTGGGTTCGAATCCCCAGCCCGGGCCCGCCAAACAACAATGATGGCTGCAACTAGAAAATGGCCCGGCGTTGTGGCGGGTGCCTGTAGTCCCAGCTACTTGGGAGGCTGAGACAGGAGACTCGCTTGAGCCCAGGAGTTGGAGGTTGCTGTGAGCGTGATGCCATGGCACTCTACCCAGGGGGATAGCTTGAGGCTCCGTCTCAAAAAAAAAAAAAAGTCTACTATTCTTTACTTTTGAGTCTTGGGGTTCCCCTTTTTTCTTAGGTGCCTTCCTTCTGCAGCCTCTCTCTTCCTTTTCTGATCTATTTGTTCCTGAAGCCTGCTTCAAGGCCCTGTTGTAGGATGTATTCCTCTCCTGAGTTTGTTCTACATTTCCCACATCCCACTTTGTTTTTGTTTTTGTTTTTTTGGTGCATTTTCCATTTTGTAATCACATCATGGGAGTAAAATATTCTGAATGTTTACAAATCTGAAGCTATCCTTGATACTTTGGCTAGACGTAGAATGAAGGCAAGATAACAGTTTTTGAGACTTCCATTGTTATGCTGAGAAGGTAGTTACCCATCTGATTCTTTTGAGATGGAGTCTTACTGTATTGCCCTTGGTAGAGAACTGTGGCATCACAGCTCACAGCAATCTCCTGGGCTCAAGTTATTCTCTTGCTTCAGCCTCCAAAGTAGTTGGAACTACAGGCGCCCGCCACAATGTCCAGCTCGGTTTTTTTGATGTGGTTGTCATTGTTGTCTAGCTGGCCTGGGCCTGGTTTGAACCCGCCAACCTTGGTGTATGTGGCTGGCGGCGTAACCACTGTGCTACAGCTGCTGAGCTGGTGATTCTTACTCCATTGTAAAATAACTTGAGATTTTTGTCCTCTGGAAATTTTTAGGATTTTTCTCTGTTCTCCCTGTCTGAAATTTTACTTGAGGGTGTTTCTAGATTTTAGTTACTTTTGAGCTGGATACTTTATGTACCTTTTTATTTTGAAAATCCAATCCAGCCAGGCAGGGTGGCTCACGCCTGTAATTCTAGCATTCTGGGAGGCAGAGGCAGGTGAATAGCTTGACCTCAGGAGTTTGAGACCAGCCTGAGCAAAAGTGAGACCCCCCATCTCTACTAAAAATAGAAAAAGTGAGGCAAGAGGATCGCTTGAGCCCAAGAGTTGGCGGTTGCTGTAAGCTGTGATGCCACGGCACGCTACTCAGGGCGACAGCTTGAGACTCCATCTCAAAAAAAAAAAAAAGAAAAGAAAATCCATGTCCTTCCTTGTGGAAAATTCTGTTGCATTGTTTCTTTGACAATTTACTCTCCTTACATTGTTCCCTTCTTTTGGAAATTCTGTTAGTTGGATGCTAAGCTCCTACCTTTATGTGTTACATATCTTTTCTGTTCTCGTTTTTCATCTGACCTTGTGGACCTCTTGAATATCTCCTGGGGTTAATGTTCAGTCTCCCTGTTGAACTTTATTTCAATGTAGACAAGCATATTTTTAAACTTACAGATTTTTTCTTCTGTTTTTCACAGTGTGTTGTGGATATCTCAGATTTGTCCGAAAATCCTAATTAGAGGAATTTTTTTACTTTTTAGAAAATTCTCTTTTGTTATCTAACTAATGATTTCCTTTGGAGTAAGGTTTTTACTTTTTTTCTTACTCTTTTCATTTGTGGGTTTTTTCCTAACAGTGTCTGTGGATAATGATTCCTAGTTTAAGAAAAGCCAGTATAAAGGTTTACTTAGAGTTATGGTGTGGGCTAAGGTTTCCTATAGGCAGAGTTAGTTTTAAGTGAAGCAGACAAGAAGTTGTGATTGGCCTTTGAATTGTGGAAGAATTTCCCAGGGAAGTGGATTGGTATTCTCCCATATAATCTGTGCTTTTTTTGTTTTTTGTTTTTTGGTGGTTTTTGAGACAGAGCCTCAAGTTGTTGCCCTGGGTAGAGTGCCCGTGGCAGTACAGCTCACAGCAACCTCCAACTCCTGGTCTTAAGCAATTCTCTTGCCTCAGCCTCCCAAGTAGCTGGGACTACAGGCGCCTGCCACAATGCTGGGCTATTTTTTGTTGTTGTTGCAGCCGTCATTGTTGTTTGGTAGGCCCAGGCTAGATTCAAACCTGCCAGCTGGTGCCTTAGCTGTTTGAGCCACAGGTGCTGAGCCATTTGTGCTTTTTTTTTTTTTTTTGAGAGGTAGGTTCTTGCTTTGTCACCCAGACTGGAGTGCAGTGGTGTGATGGTAGCTCATTGGAGCCTTGAACTGCTGGGCTCAGGCAGTCCTCCTGCCTCAGCCTCACCAGTAGGTGTCACTTCCTAGCTGACCTTAACCTTTCTTTGCCCCAGTTTCCTGTTCTACAAGCAGCGTTAACAGTAGCACTTACCTCAAAGTTAACATAAAGAGTAAATGCTAGCTGTGGCTCAAGGAGTAGGGCGCTGGCCCCATATACTAGAGGTGGTGGGTTCAAACCTGGCCCCTGCCCAAAAAAAGTAAATGCTAAAACACATAAACTTTCTCTGAGGATGGATATTTACATTGGAATCTGTGGAAGAGTCTTTACCTAAGTTGGGCTGGGCACTTAAGTCTTTGCTTAAGTTAATGCAGGACGCGACCCCTGTCCTACTTTTCTCACTGGGGTTGTTTGGTGTCCTCTAGTGAACTAACTGGTTGCAGGTGGTGCTTGGCTGAAGATAACCTGGCTTTTAATGTTATTGCTACATGTTATCCAGCAGTTGGTGCCCTGAAAAATCCTGTGTGAATCTAAATTCTTATTTGGCAATTTTATCGATTGTTTTCTGCCTACAAATTTGGATGAATTACAGTTAACTTATAGATGCAGGGGAGAAATGAATAAAGATTCTTATTACATAAATTCTAGCACTTGCCTTTTGTTATTGTGAGTGACATCTGGGAATCAGAGGGTACAGTTCTTTCTAAAACTACTCTTGGCTATGGTGAGTGGTGTGCACCAACTTGCATCCTTATATGTTGAACAGCTTGTTTGTTCCTTGGAGAACAAACCAAAGTAAAAACGGCTTTTCTCAAACTAACGCCTTGGAGAGATTCTCTAAATTAATGGTTTGAAAAACTTTGATATTGTTAAGATGGCAGTAGTCCCAAATTGATCTACGGATTCACTCAGTCTTTTGTGAGATTCTGGGTTACTCTTTTGCAGAAATTCACATGCTGATTCTAAAGTTCATAAAAAGGGACCTAGAATAGCCAGAACTGGAGGGGGGAAGGGTTAACCAGCAAAACTATAACAGTAGAATAACCAAAACCATTGAAACACAGTGTTGAAAGGGTCATATGTCTTGATTTCAAAATTTACCACAAAGCTATAATAATTAAAATGGTGTGGCACTGGCATAAGGATGGGTATATAACAGTGGAACAAATATTAAAGTCTAGAGATGAACCCAGATGTTTATAACTAATCTTTGGTGAGGGTGCTAAGACAATGTAATAGAGAAAGAAAAGTCTTCCCAAGAAATAGTGCCAGGACAACTAGTTATCCACATGCAAAAGAATGAAGTTGGACCCTTATACCATGTATAAAAATTAACTCAAAATGGATCAAAGATGTAAATATATGGGCTAAAACTGTAAAACTCGTAGGAAAAAAATAGGTATAAATCTCCATGACCTAGGATTAGGGAATGGTTTCTTAGATACAGCATTGAAAGCACAGGTGATTAAAAAAAGATTAATTGGATTTCATCAAATTAAAAATTATTGTGTTTCAAAGGATACTGTCAAAAAAAAAGCTCAACACCTGTAGCCCAGTGGTTACAGCACCAGCCACGTACACCGAGGCTGGCAGGTTCGAACCCAGCCCAGGCCAGCTAAACAGGAATGACAACTGCAACAAAAAATAGCCGGGCTTTGTGACAGGCTCCTGTAGTCCCAGCTACTTGGGAGGCTGAGACAAGAGAATCCCTTGAGCCCAAGAGTTTGAGGTTGCTGTGAGCTGTGACGCCATGGCACTGTACCGAGGGCGACATAGTGAGATTGTCTCAGAAAAAAGAAAAAAAAGGAAAAGAAAAGACAAACCATAGAATGGGAGAATGTTTTTGAGAATACATTAGTAATGACCTAGTATCAAACCAAAGTTCAGTTCTCATTTCTCCATCCTTAAATTCATATATTAATTACAGTTGAATTCCATTATTACCACATTTTTTTTTCTTTTGAGATAGAGTCTCAGTGTTACCCTGGGTAGAGTGCCATGACATCATAGCTCTCAGCAACCTCCAACTCTTGGGCTCAAGCGAGCCTCTTTCCTCAGTTTTTCTATTTGCTTGGTAGAAATGAGGTCTCATTTTTGCTCAGGCTGGTGTTGAACTCAAGAGCTCAGGCAGTCCACTCACCTCGGCCTCCCAGAATGCTAGGATTATAGGCATGAGCCACTGCATCCAGCCTACCACATATATTTTTAAAGAGATTTGTCTGTGATCATGGATCTAAGGATCCATGTCAGTACCGTCAAGGAAGGAAATATCAGTATTGTCATACACTGTTTTGAAGGGAAAATCAATCTCAAAGTACAGTAAACCAATTCAGAAATAGTCTTAAGCTTGAAAGTTACAGTTTAATTGGTGAAAGGAGAAATACTTATCATTGATACAGAAAATGATGATGTTGGGTTATGATCCAACTCTTAAGTGCACTTGTCATATGAAGTAAATAATAGAAAAATTCTTTGTGTGTCACGTGTCTGTTTTTAGCCAATCAGAAGTCAGGATCATTTTGTATGTAATAATAGGGTTTATTTGGAGGGCAGTTAAAAGTAGGACTTAGAGGACACAAGGGGCTACGTATTACGGCTTCTTTGTTGTAGTGAAGACATAATTGGTCTGGTGTGTGTAGCATTTTTAAATTTAGTTTTGAGGGCTGACTCTAGAAATGTACAACCGTATCTTTTCAATTGTAGGTTTTCAAATGTTATTCACTCTTAATACTTCTTAAGGTAACAGAGCACTGGTTTTTACTTTTGATGAAACAATTTAATGGGCTGTGAAGGAAAAAGTACCAGCTATTAAGGGGGAGAGAGAATTTTATGAAAATGTCTTCAAGGTTTCTGTCACCGTCTCTACCAATTTTTCTTTCACCGGAGCCAGTTGATTTAGGTTCTGTAGCAAGTTCCTCTTGTTCACTGAATGAGCTGGACAATATTTCCCATCTTTTAAGGAAGATATCAACTGATATAAATGAAATTAAAGGAATGAAAGCAGCAATTTTGACAGTAGAAGCAAATCTTTTTGATCTAAATGTTAGAGTGTCACAGAATGAAGCAAAAATTTCATCTTTGGAGGTTAAAATGAATGAATATTCAACATCAGCATCTGAATGCAACAAACAGTTTGAAGATCTTCATGAGGAAGTAGATTTTGAATCACAGTCAAGGGCTACTGATGCAAAAATAATTGGCTTCCTTAGAAACATTGAGAAAGGTAAACTCTTAGCATACAACATCTTGTAGGTACTCATCCTTTAATCTATCTTCATAGAGAACTTGAATTTTTCACAGACCTTTAATGACACATTTGAACTCTACAAAATTTCAGTTTAGAAGCCTGGAATTTATCAGAATTTTATTCTCTTTACTAGAGCTCTCTAAAATATTATTTTTGAAAAGTATAGAGAGAATAAGCAAAACTAGAAATGTGAGAGATGATCCCCTTATATGTATCTGCATGAAATTACTGGTATTGCAAAATGTATAATTCTTTCATTATTTGCTGTTGATGTTAAAGAGAATTATTGTGGTATATGAACCTATTTGGACTGGAAGAGCATTATTCTATAATCTGTAACGTGTCAGTTTCCCACACTGCCCTACAGGAATACAACCTGACCTAAATGACATCTGGTTGCAGGTCTGTTCCTCCAGATTTGTGTTATGCTGTGATACTTTCAGAAGGAATTCATCTTCTTTTGGATACACCACTAAAGAGTAAAGAGATGTAACTCACATTTTAAAGGAAAATAACTGATAAAATTTCAAATTGAACATAGCTTTTGAAATTTAAAAACGCCTTTTAATGAAACATGGTACTTGATGAGAGATTGCCACTTAGATGTTGCACTAAGGAAGCAGAGCCTGTCCTTGTGAAACCAGTTGTGATAGATGTACTAGAAGTTAGCATGTAGGCATCTTACTAATACTTCAGCATTTGGAGCCCTACTAATTACATCCCTTCATACGCCATAGTGCAGCATTTTTCTTCTAAGTGAACAAGTTGATAACTGCTAAGCATTTGGTGGGGATGGGAAGAGGGTACAGAGAAGTGTGACATTCTTCCATTCTTTATTTATTTATTTATTTATTTATTTTGAGACAGAGCCTCAAGCTGTCCCCCTGGGTAGAGTGCCATGGCTTCACTGCTCACAGCAACCTCCAACTCCTGGGCTTAAGCGAGTCTCCTACCTCAGCCTCCCAAGTAGCTGAGACCACAGGCGCCTGCCACAACGCCCGGCTATTTTTTGGTTGTAGCCATTATTGTTGTTTGGCGGGCCCGGGCCACCTTAGGTGTATGTGGCTGGTGCCTTAGCCACTTGAGCCACAGGCGCCGAGCCCGTTCTTCCATTCTTAAGGAGCTTACCATCAAATTGAAGATAAGAGAAAATCAGTTCTTTGTCATTGTTTTGCCCAGTATGACTACTGGGAATATTATTAGAAATTGATATTATCAATCTGTTTAAAAAATATTAAATACTCTTTTTAAAAAATACTAATTTATTTTTGGAAGTAGTATCTTGCTTGTTGCCCAGGCTGGGAGTGCAGTGATGTCATCATAGCTCACTGCAAACTCTTGGGCTCAGGTAATCCTTTTGCCTGCTCTTAGCAAGAAGCTGAGACTATAGCCCTCCACACCTGGCTAATTTTTAAAGTAGAGACAACGTTTCACTATGTTGCTTCAGGCTGGTCTTGAACTCCTGGCCTCAAGCGATGCCCCCACCTCAGCCTACCAACGTGCTGAGTTGCTGGTATTACAGATGTGAGCCCTTTTTTGGCCAAAACTACAGTTGAGCAAAGGGAGCTGTCTTTTATTTCTGGAGATCCAAAGAATTATTTTCATGGCCTGGACTTCTGAACTGAGTATTGTACTTGTTTATTTTCTTTGCATCCATCCAATCCCATAGTTTGTCTTTTAGGAACTCCATGATTACACAGTTCTCTAGTGCTTTGTTTTGGAATTGTAAAGGTGGGGGAATGAGGTATAATAAGAGCTGAGGCAATGGTGGGGTTGCTTATCATGTTTATAGTGTGAGCTGCTACTCCACCAGGCAGCCTCCTTGGCTTTTCCACACTTTTACCACAGACTTTGCTTCTAGGAATTTCCTCCATTGCAGTTGTTGGTTTAAATAGCTTTTTGCCTTACAGGATATATATTTTTGGTCTATAAATACTACTAAATTGCATTGTTGAAGCTTTAAGTGAGACTTTCACTTAAGAACCCAGTAGGATTAATTTCTGGGAAATACTTGCTGGTATTGTTTGTATATTAAGCTTAGTGAAGTTTTAAAATTTATGTTCTAGGAACTCAACAGAGGCAATTATTATCCCGACTGCAAATTGACCCAGTAATGGCAGAAACTCTGCAGATCAGTCAAGGTTGGTAATATTTAAATTTTCACTGTCATCTAGCAATTTTCAGTTGCCATTTCCATTCCTTAACACATCATTTAATGTGCCTTGTATCTCTTAGATCCTGCCCTAACATGCTATGTTTAGATCTGTGAAAATAAATAAGGGCGAGGAGATAAGATCTACATTTTCTTCATGTTATATGCTGTTTTTATTTTTTGCCTCATAAATTTTCTTCCTATCATCATGCCATTCCACCTGGGTCCCTAGTACCTGCTAGCTGCCCACTCTCCTGCTGTCAGGGATAACTTGAGTCCCTTTGTTACTTTCCTTCTCTATCCAGTTTGCGCCATTGCCCTAGGCTCCTTTAGCGTCCTGTTTTGCCTGTTCAAACTTATCCTTACTTTTTACTTCACTTTAGAATCTTAGTGCCAGGGCCACATCTAGGATTGTTCTACAGGCACTATTATTTAGAGTAGAATGTCCATAGTTGACCACCTCTTTAAGTTGACCTAATTTTCATAGATTAGACAAGTACCACATGTACTAAAGCCTAGTTCCTTATGTTGACCACCTCTGTATATTGACCAATTTGTTACGGTCACTTGGGTGGTCAATTTACAGAGATTCTACCGTAATTGTTTACCCATCTCACCTGTCACCTCCCCTGACACACACAGTACATGAACTACTTCAGGACTGGGCTGGTGCCTTCCTCATCTCTGTGTCCTCATTGGTTAGCCCCGGCCGGGTAGATGTTCAGTGCCTACAGAATGACTCCTGGTTAAATGCATGGGAGTCACTGGTCCTGGAAATCTTCTCATTCCTTGTGTTCCCCCTAAGTCTGCCCTTCGTTGGAAGCTCTGGTCCTTTAACTCCTTCATTTTACCCCTCTTGAATTTTTTTTCCCTTTATGACCCCTAGTTAGTGACCATATCCCCTGACCTTTCCCCAGCTTTCCATCTCAGAAAGGTGTTCTTTTCTTCTTGGTTAAACTTTACCAGATGCCACCCAGCTAATGAACATCATCATGCCGCCATATTCCTTCAGCTTTAGTCTCCGCCTTCTCACTCCACATGTGGAAGTATTCAGATATACTCCATCCTTGATGCTGCCCTCTCATCTCCCAGCATTCCATCCTGCTTTCTACATAAGAGTATTTTCTTTCAGAAAGTTTAGTAGCATAGGTCTATAAGTCATATCCACTTCCTCAGCTTTTGTGCAGTCTTTCTGTTTTGTTTTCCTTAAGTTTCCTTTTTGTCCATAGTGCATGCAACAGTTTGAAGCCTCAAGTACTACTTTGAGGCTTATGAATGGTTATAACCTTTAACTTACCTCCTATTACATCTTTATTTCTAAGAGCCCCTTTCTTTCTGCATATTCCATTTACTTTAAAAACGTGCCAATTTTGTTTCATGTATGCAGTGCTTTTTCTTCGAGGATAATAAAGGTTGTCTTGACATCCTTCTTCCCCTTCTTGGTTTTGTTTTCTGTTTGTTTTGACTGTCTTTCGTAATAGAGATTTTCCTCAGACGTTTTGGAACTTTCAGTTTTTTGTTTTGTTTTGTTTGGGGGTTTTTTCGCAGTTTTTAGCTGGGGCCGGGTTTGAACCCGCCACCTCCGGTATATGGAGCCAGCACCCCTACTCCTTTGAGCCGCAGGCACCACCCCCACAGTTGTTTTGTATTTAAGAGTGGGCCACTAAAAAATGCACTGGTTTTGTAGGTGCATGAGTTGGGACATGGGGGACTTTTGGTTTCATATTTGAATGTAGAATCTGCAGTAGAGAGTGATTTGTCCTGTCTAGTTTGGGTGTGCTTGATGTGTCAGTGGTTTCTGGTCTTTTCTCCCTGGTTGGTCACCTTTGCCAAAGAAAGATCTTGCAGGTAATAGCCTAGTTGCCAGAGTTGTGGGTGCTAAGTGGAGAAAGAAGACTGGGGGAAGCACCTCTGCATTATTTATTATGCAATGTTTACTTAGCATCCCCTTCCCCATTTTTAGTATGGCACTTCTTTCAATATACCTGGCTGCTTTTGGTCAACGAACCTCTATCCTTAATTTCTCTATGTCTAAAGCTCCATTTCTTCCAAGGGAGAATGTATGAAATGGATAGAAGTTATCAGGAAAACTAACTGCCTTTAAAAACATAATTTTAATAGTTATATTTAGATTGGTTTGTTGTAGTGTCTTTTCAACAGAGATGTTGATGCTTCATCCACGGCCCTCTCCAGCAGTAAGCAGCAGGAGAAGCACATCTCCAGGCATCCCATATGTCTTCAGCATAGAGGGGCTGGGGAGATGGGCGCCGTGTGGACCAGAACAAAACAGATAAGTGGAATTTGGAGTTTAGGAAGAGTTAACTGCTTTTTAAATGGACACTCTGACTTACCTCTTTTTTGCTTTGTCTTTACCATTTCTTTGCAAGCTCTTTTCTGCTAATTTCTCAGCCTTTGGAGAATTTAGATCTTATATTGCTTCATTATTGGTTTAGAATTTAGCTGTTGCAGATCTTCACTGAGTTAGTTCCTACTCAGTCTGTTTTCTGCTTTCTAACTGTGGCTCCCCTTTTACAGTGACTTACTTTATGGGTTTATGCTTTTATTTAAACAAAACAACCGTTTTTGACACTATTGTGGGGTTAGAGGAGGGAACAAAAAACAAATGCATGGATTCAGCCCATGTTCTCCATCCAGATGTCACTCTCTGTCTGGCCTGTCTTTCAGGCTTCTGTGTGATTCAGGCTGCTAACATTCGGCTTTCGGAGGTGACCAGCAGCTTGTGTAGGATGGAAAGCTCTGTTTTCAATGCACACTTTCCTAAACTCCGTAGCCCGTTGTATTCCCATGTTTCTTTGATCCTTCTCTCTCTCTTTCTCCCCACCCCTCTCATTTTCATTCCTTCTCCTTTACCAGCTTGTCTCGTGCACTTTCCCTTAAAATGTTAGTTAGCTTTGCCCTGTGTCCTACACTCAGCATTATTTTCTTCTCTTCTGTATTCTCCCAAGGTGTGAACTAGTAAAACAGCTTCACTTCAGGTTGGTGACAAGGAAAGCAGCAGCCCTCGGGCCAAATTCTGGGCTTTACTGTTGCTCTCTGAGACTTTAGTGATCAGTTAAGAACTTCGAGCTACAAATTGGTCATCTATAACATGAGAGGAAAACTCTTAACTTTTTTAGGCTTCAGGTGAGGATCAGTGAGAGATGACAGCCCTGAATACACCTTCTATTTAACTCTTTTCCTTATTTCTTTTCTCTTGAGTGTCAAATTTGACTTTTCAGCTTCCTCCTAAACACAACAGCCCCACAAAGACTTCCCAGTGAATAAATTGAATGAACTCTTGTCTTTGCCCTCTCTCTTAACTCAGCTTTTTCTCCTTTCCTGTTTCCCATCTGTTTTCTCCATGTCTGTCTCCTTTTACCACCCCTGGTATCCTGGCTGGGGAAGGCAGGCCTGCCCCTTGGTGGGGTAGTGACGGGAAAGTGCAGCTGCTGTGGAGTGCTCCATCAGGGAGCTCGGCCGGCCTCTTCTCCCCCTCTTGATTGTGTTAGAGTAGGACAGAGCCTCACCATCCCTCCTGGGCAGCAGCCTCTAAGATCTAGGGCTCCAGTCCTTTCTTAAGACTCTTTTTCCAAAAACTTGATTCGATCAGATCACTTTTCTACTTAGGAATTCTTTTGATTTCTTGTTACTTCCAGACCAGAATCCGAAGTCTCTGATACAAGATCCTTTATTACGTGCTTCGGCTTTCCTTGCCTCTTACCTGCTTAGCCCACTACACACATATATATCTTACCTTCTTGTGAAAGCCCCTGCCTTTCTTGGTTTCCCTTTGCTTAAAGAGTTCTATTTACTCTCTCACTTTCTCTCTCCCCAGTTCATTCCTGTGCATCCCTTTAATACCCACTTCAGATGTTTGTCCTTGGTGAGCTTTTCCTTGATTCCCCAGCTGGAGAGGGTTGCTTTCTTCATTACCTTTTTGGATCACTTTTAGAGTCAGGAAGTTCTGGAATGATGTGTTTTCTTCATCAGTAAATGAACATGAATGATATCCTGTGAATTTTGGTCTCTGTTTTTAACACTTAGCTTTAAAAGAAGTGCATTAACTTTAGTCACTCGGCATATTGATAGGCTAGACCTGGGCTTCAGGTCTTAGCATATTTTATAAAATAGTCTTAGGAAGAATGTTACAGATGATGTGAGCTTTTGGTTATTTGCATTGAAGGTCGGTGTTTTTCTTGCTATAAATTTAAAAAATGCCCATTCGTCTTAGGATTCCCTTTCAAAATACCTTTTTTCTATAACCAGGTAGGGATTATGCTACTTAGAATTCTTTTTATCAGGATCTTTTCTTCTCTGTAAGTGGTACTGTGTAAAATGAGCAAAACAGATTTTAAGAAAATAGTTTAGTAATTTGTGTGAATCATAATTTTAGGGAGTATTAGAACTCTTCAGTTCTTCATGTTTTTAGGAAAGACTATTGTACTTTAAAGGGTATATTGTTAATACCCCATTAAGTACCCTCATGAGAACCTTTCTCTACTACTGTAGGGAAGGAGTGTTAATTAGAATCATTTGTAATGTGCCATATGAGGAAAAGGACTCCTTGAGTTCTTTGAAAAAATATTTGGGATAGAATTATATCCCTGTTCTGAATAGAACAGTTGTGATTTTCTTTTGAAAATAATTATGAATATATAAAAGATTGACAGTCTTCTCACATGTGTGATGTTGGGAATGCAAGATATATTCAAAAGTAAACATTTGTGGCCAATTTTTTTGGCTCAGATTACTATGACATGGAATCCATGGTCCATGCAGACACAAGATCATTTATTCTGAAGAAGCCAAAGCTGTCTGAGGAAGTAGTAGTGACACCAACCCAAGAGTCGGGGATGAAGACTGCAGATACCCTTCGGGTACTTTCAGGACACCTTATACATACACGGTAGATGGTTTCTTTTTCTTGTGTAGATACATTGTATGATTAGATAGTGCAGGTTAACCATTAGTTCCCTGCTTCCCTCTCCCAGCCTCCAGCATAGAGTGCTTTTATTGATTCAGTAGTCAGCTGGTGAATAGTTAGCCAGATTCAGTTTTCAAAAATTTCATTTCATCTTTCTTATTCAGAAATCCATTAACCTTTGAGAAAAAGATCAGTGTATGATTTAATGCCACTGATAAGATTCTTTTCTTTATGCACATTGAGGAAATAAAATTTTAAAAGCCAGGTGACCTAATCAGGAACTCTCTCTGAAGAGAGAGAGTTAACACATCAAGTTTGGGAGATTCTTTCCTTAGAAAATGGACTGTGTGTTCTATAAGGGAACACAAGTGCAGATAATAAAATTGGTGTGGATGTAAAACTGCTGGCCCTTGTGTTCTGAGCATGGATGCTAATTCTTTGGTTTAATCTCCATGTTAACCCTTTGAGGATCAGGTGGACAGTGAGGTCAGGGTTGAGGGAAGATTGTCCTTAGTAAGTGCAGGCTGGAGGGTCACTGTTGGTGATGCTGAGTAATCGCTTGTGGCTACAGTGTGTTAGCAGAAACCCACTAATGCTGCACGTGGAGTCCTACTGAATCTTTTTTTATTGAAGCAAAAGCAAGACGAGAGTGATAGTTCTACTGAAGAGCACTTTAGGAGGCTCAGCATTTTGTGTTTGTTTCCCTAATTCTATGGTATTTTTTATCTGTCTGGCAGAGATCTTGTACAACCAGATAAACCTGCAAGTCCCAAGTTTATAGTGACGCTGGATGGTGTCCCCAGCCCCCCAGGATACATGTCAGATCAAGAGGAGGACATGTGCTTTGAAGGAATGAAACCCGTAAACCAAACTGCAGCCTCAAACAAGGGACTCAGAGGTCTCCTCCACCCACAGCAGCTGCAGTTGCTGAGCAGGCAGCTTGAGGACCCAAATGGTAGCTTTTCCAACGGTGTGTTGAGAGTTCAGACTTCCCCCTTCTCAGGGCGTGCTGTCATTGTGAAGGGAATCTTGGACTTGTTTCTCTCCCTTGAATATTGGTCAGAGCCCTTGCTTTGATTTGTGTTCAACAGTGGCCTTTTAACCACCAGTTAAATTTCAGACTATTTCCCCTGGGTATGTTTCATAGGTGGGCTATTATTCTGGTGCTAAAATGGAGTTGAGCCAAGGCAACTAAAAATACTTCTCATTATGTTTGTTAACAGATGAACCATCATTCTTGATGCCTTGTTTACCCATTTTTTTCTCTAGAAACCATACTGTCACTTTCACCTTGTACTAGCAATAGTCTTTTGTAATTAATTTGAGAGAAAAATGAATTTGGTTCTTGATGCTATTTCTATCTCAGTGAAGTTTCTTTGAAAGGACTTTCTGACCTAATGTGTCAAGATACTTCTTGGGAGTGTAGGACAAAAACTACTAATACTTGGCAGAACTCAGGTAAATGCAGTTCAGACAGTGCCATGCTCTTAGGCAGGTGAAGTTTCTTACCACCGCTGCTGCTTTTGCTGGATCACCACTTGCATTTTCATTCATGATAGAGAACGGAAACTGTGCTTCTCGTATTCAATAAAATTTTTAGGAAACACCTCTTGACTCACAGGGTAGATGATTACTGAATCTTATAAATGAACAAATGGAAAGAAAAAAACTGATGGATTTTGAAACTTTTTCTTTGTAATCCTCTTGATAGAGATGAAAATGTATTGAATACCTTTCTCAGATTTTAGGGGGACATCAAGAATTGGTGAAGAAATAACACTATTAGCTTTAACCTGAGTGCTTTTCCTGCTGCAAAATAGTTTTATAATTTTGATGAGTGGAAGGAATTGAAAATCTCATCCTGGCTCCGCACCCATAGCACAGTGGTGAGGGTGCCAGCCACACATGCCGAGGGTAAAGGGTTTGAACCTAGCCTGGGCCAACTAAACCACTGCAAAAAAAAAAAAAAAAGCCAGATGTTGTGGCAGGTGCCTATAGTCCGAGCTATTATTTGGGAGGCTGAGGCAAGAGAATTGCTTAAACCCAAGATTTGAGGTGCTGTGAGCTGTGACGTCACAGCACTCTACTAAGGGTGACATAGTGAGACTATCTCAAAAAAAAAAAAAAAGAAAGAAAGAAAATCTCATCCTATCAACAGGGAGAAACATTTTAAAAGTAACAGGAAGAACTGCAGTAGTGAGGCAGTGCAGAATTCTTGGCCTTTGTATGTTTTGTGGAAAATATGAAAATTCTTGTGTTTTTACTATTTGTGATTTTCAATTTGGTAGCTTAGTAATTTGGTCTGTTAGGATCTAATTTTGTTTAAATGTAAATGTCCACGTTAGGATTTAGAGGTGTATATGTAGTAGCAAAAACATTGACTGGTGTGGAGACAGCTGTGATGAGTGGTGAGCCTCTTCCCCCTTGCTTTGAATAGAAACTCAAAATGTTTTACTGTTGCTCAGAGATGATACTTTGTAATACTAGGACATCAGCTGAGCCTGGCTGACTGGAGAGACTGTTGCCTAACAAGTTACCAGGAGTCTCTGGCCTCTGCAACTCTTCTCTTGGCAGGGAGTCCGAAACTTTGTAATTACTTTTGGTTGGGTTTTTTTGAGAGTTATTTCAAGGGCACTACATTAGTGACATCTGTTTTAAGCTGCCCCTGCCCCCATTAATGGTGGCACAGATTTTATAGCTTTCAATAAAAAGTGAATTTGCCTCTTAAAACTTCAGGAAAAATTTTAATGGCTTATGAGGTAAATGTCAATTGGGGAAACCAAAGGCCATGGCCTTTGTATGTGTGGATTAAAGTTTCTATCAGGAAGGTAAAGTTTCCTTATGAAGTATTAAATTCTTTCCTATTACTTTTGAGTACTTTACTACTTTATTCATTCTCCCAACTAGTGAGTATTCTCTCAGACTTTGATTTGTACTGGGTTCTCAAGTGTATACCATAGTCTAAGACATTTTCTCAGTAGGGATGACACAAACACTTAGAAGTTAGAAAAACTCCTTCCAGTCCAGTCAGATTTTCTTTGGAATTGAGAATACTTAGGTTTCTTAGAGCGAAAATAAATGACTTAGTATTTTTAAGTAGCATAGAAAAATGTATATATCAGGCATAGGCAAGTTAACTCTTTGATGCTCCCATCTGGGCTGCATGACTGGATTGTGTGCCTTGTTCTCCAGTAATGTGGATGAAGTTGGGACACTGGAACAAACAATAAGTACTCAGGGTACTAAGTGCTGCTGCTGTTGGTATGTTATGAATTGGTTGTTGCCTGATTTTGTTTTTGTTTCTTAAGAGATAGGCTCTCACTCTGTCACCCATGTTGAAGTACAGTAGCACACTCATAGCTCACTATAACCTGAAACTCCTGGGTGGTCTTCTCCCCTTAGCTTCCTGAGTAGCTAGTACTACAGGCATGTGCTAATTTTTTTTTATTTTTTGGAGATAGAGTCTCACTCTGCCCTGCATAGAGTGCAGTGGCATCATAGCTCATAGCAACCTCAAACTCTTGGGCTCAAGCAATTATCTTGTCTCAGCCTCCCCAGTAGCTGGGACTACAGGTACCTGCAACAACACCCAGCTATTTTTAGAAATGAGATCTCCCTCTGGCTCAGGCTGGTCTTGAACCTATAAGCTTAGGCAGTCTACCCGCCTTGGCCTCCCAGTATATTAGGATTACAGGTATGAGCCACTGAGCCTGGCCTATGTGCTAATTTTTTTTTATAAATATGAGGTCTCACTCTGTTGCCCAAGCTGGTCTCCCATCTCCTAGCCTCAAGTGATCTCCCTGCCTTGGCCTCCCAAAGTGCTGGGATTATAGGTGTGAGCCACCCTGTCTGTCCAGGGTTGGCTGTTTTTCATTCTTTCCATTTAATCATCAGACTCTGAGGAAGGCATTATTTTCTTTTTGTATAGGTGAGGAAACTAAAGTTCACAGGGGTTAGATAATACTTGCCAAAGGCTCTAGCTAAGCTACTAGATTGCAGAGCCAGATTTGAACTGCCAGACCTCAGGCAAGAGGAATAGAAGAATGCAGTTGAAGTACTATTTGCTTTCAGAAATGCATAGGTGAACCATAATGTGTAACATCCACGATGTGGGGGATTTTGTTTAGGGTATCTCAGGCCAGAAAAGTTGGCCGCAGAATCAGCCCATAGGTGTGGTTTATTTGTTTTATTCAGTGTTCTAAATTTGAATCAGTTGCCAACATTGGAAATTTCACTGTCACATGAAAAGGCAGAGTTTGGGCTTACTTTAAACAGGAGAAAATCTGGCAACATAGGTACTACTTTTCCGTGGCTTAGTAGTAGATGATATAATTGGATGTGACACTGTGAGTGATGTGAGTGGGCATACAACTGCTTTGTAGATTGCTGTTCCCCACCTGTCCCTTTGTGTAGCACACCATTCTTACTCCGTGAACTGCCTTCTCCCTTGCAGCTAATGGCATTTGTGACCCATGGTAGGCAAAAGTGTTTTGCTCTCCTTTCAGACATTGCTGTGAGTTGAGCACCTCCATTTAGGGAATTGAAAATACTCAGCAAGTGGGAAAACTTTTATATGATTTGGACCACTCTTAATTTTGCTGGAATTTCAGGATTAGTTCATTTTCCTTATCACCAAATTTGTGTTTTCAGTTTCCACTTAATTTTATTGGCTTACTTTTATATTTAATTTATCTCTTAAATAATGTTGAGAATTAGAATCTTTGGTGAAAACTTTAGTCCTAGTTGCAAAATCACTGTCCACTTTCCTTTCACAATGAGAACTATATATTCTCATTCTTGGTAATCTTTTATGGGATTCTATTATTAGTGTTGATCAGATTATTTGTGATTATTTTATATGGCTAAAAAGTAGATTTAAGACTGAGGTTTAAGGAAAATCTATTGCAGGTGGCATGTACTGAATTGATCATAACTGAGATATTCTAAATTCCTTTTCTTTTGTAGCTGAGATAAGTGAACTGAGTGTGACACAGAAACCAGAAAAACTTTTGGAACGCTGCAAGTACTGGCCTGCTTGTAAAAATGGTGATGAGTGTGCTTACCATCATCCCATATCACCTTGCAAGTGAGTAGCATCACACGGATTCTGGTTTTCAGTTTAATGGCTATATCTTATAGCTTATTTTGCTTTTTCTTTTCTATGGACAAATTTGAGTTATATAACTAAATGCAATGGTACTTCCCACGGCCTCCCTGAGAGCAGCAGACTTCTGTGGACATGTTTTTGCTGGGGAGGAGGCTTTGTTCTCAAACCTGTGACTTAAACTGATACCTGGGTTGAGAACTCTGCGCTTTAGCAGATGCTAACTCCTATTGAGTTATATGATATAACTGTTCCAATTTGTGTGATTATGTTCATATACGTAATGAGGAGTGGGAGGCAAAGAAAGTTACAAGTAATGAGAAAATATTTTGGACTTGGGTTAAATCTTTCTTCAGTGTAATGAGTTTTATGAGATGCTTTTAGAATTTTTATGTCTCGGTTCTATAGAGGGAACCTTTCCATGTTTTGACTTTTTTAATACGGGATTTATATGGTTGTACACTTAAGGAGACCATGGGAAGAGTCTTTCCAGCAAGCCTTGCATGTAGGATATGCTTTTTATATTGAATTTACCAGGGAAAATAATAGACCTTGCAGAGAAAGTGGTATAGAAAGATGCACAAAATAAGCTGCTGCCTTTCGTGTGGCTTGGCTTACATCAAAAAGCTGTATTACCTCAAGCTTCAGAATGGACATTTGTGTCCTATTTTGATGTGTAGCTGCCTTTGAATAGAGTACTGAATCCTTTTTTGTTTCTTCTGTATTTCTTAAAACAAGTAGTGATAAGATAGGAGCAGAGATAAGGAGCCCCTCCTCAAAAACTGATAATGTGCTGAGAAGATGAAATGTGAATAATGTGCTGTTTTTGTTTGTTTTGTAGAGCCTTCCCCAATTGTAAATTTGCTGAAAAATGTTTGTTTGTTCACCCAAATTGTAAATATGATGCAAAATGTACTAAACCAGATTGTCCTTTTACTCATATGAGTAGAAGAATTCCAGTACTGCCTCCAAAGCCAGGTTAGTGCCTTTCAGTACACACTCCATTGGGTAAAAAAGTAGAAAGGGACATTTTATGACCGTAAGGCAAAATTGAACAAAAGAGGGGAATAGTTTTAGAAGTAATTTTGATGTGAGCAGTTAATCTCACCAGTGTTCAAAAAGTAAATGTAAGTCTTTTCCTTGTTGCTATAGTGGGGCGTGTTTATTGTTTGTGGCAAACAAATCTTGCTCTGTAAACCTTATTTTGCCTTTGTTCTGTAAACCTATCTTTCCCTTCCTCAATAAACTTTCACACTTGCGCTGCAAAAGAAAAAAAAGCAAGTGTGACTATCCTGTAGTATTATTATTTTATCTTAAGTAATGAATATATGTATCTATATATATACTAGCCTTACTGTTCTATTTTAAAACTAGTTCTCACTTAACATAAAAACATCAGTAGACTGGCCCGGTGCCTGTGGCTCAAAGCAGTAGGGCGCCGGCCCCATATTCTGGAGGTGGCACAGGTTCAAATCCGGCCCTGGCCAAAAACTGCAACCCCCCCCCACATCAGTAGACTGCATTAAAAATTATTTAGCCAAACAAATTTGATCAATCTTTGTTCTTATTTTTGTCAGCAGTGACAGCACCACCAACACCCTCTAGTAGTCAGCTCTGCCGTTACTTCCCAGCATGTAAGAAAATGGAATGTCCTTTCTATCATCCAAAAGTAAGAACTTTTATTTTCTTAAAAGTCAGTTTAGTGGCAACTTGTCCATGCTGAGATGTGTAAAGTCATTAGCAAATTGAAGGTTTGCTTTTTCCCCCCAGTTTAGCTTCTTTTTTGTCAATGGTCTTTAAGATTTTGTTCCTTAGTTGTCACTATACCTCTGTCTGGTGCCTTAGGCCAAGTCTGAGAATATTTAATGTGTTGGTATCCTAAAGTACTCACGGGAAAGAGGCTCATTTTTACATCATATTCTCCATTCTCTGCTCCTAAATATGTGGGTGTTTTTTGATGAAATCCAGTAGGTACTGCTTAATACCATCCAAACTTATATGGATGGTTTTAATTATGTGTTATAAGAATAATCAGTGCATCTCCAACTGCACAGTTGTTTGGGTAAAGGATCTCCTTTTTGCACTAACAGCCTGACGACCTGTGTAAAGCCTTTGACTTGCCCCAGCTGTAACTGGGCATAACTAGCTACTCAGTAAAGAGTATAATAAGGGATGATTAGAGCATTGATTAGAAGTTTATATTGTATGCTAAGCTTCCTTTTGAAATTTCACTCGCTGGGACTCTCTTGACTAGGATTTTGTCTTTCAAAGGGAGGTTTCTTTCCCACGGCTTCGATACTATTAAAAGAGACATTATAGAGCAGATCTCTTACCCTGTTAATGGTGGTAGCCTGTTTACTGTCATCTCAGATTGTTGTGTTTTTACTTGTATTAAGCTTGCAGATGTTGTTGAAGCTCTATTATCTTTATTTAGCACTGTAGGTTTAACACGCAGTGTACAAGACCGGACTGCACATTTTACCATCCTACCATTACTGTTCCACCACGACATGCCTTGAAATGGATTCGACCTCAAACCAGGTAAAAGTTAAAATTAATTTTTCTTTTTTTTCTTCTTTTTTTGAAACAGAGTTGAGTCTCTGTTGCACTAGGCTGGAGCGCCATAGCATCGTAGCTCACAGCAACCTCTAACTCCTGGGCTCAAAGGATCCTCTTGCCTCGGCCTCCTAAGTAGCTGGGATTACATGTGTGTACCACCACACTCAGCTCATTTTTCCATTTTTAGTAGAGATGGTGTCTCAACTTTTGTTCAGGCTGGTCTCAGACTCCTGAATTGGAGCAGTCCCTCCTGCCTCAGACTCCAAGAGTGCTAGGATTATATAGGTATGCGCTACTGTACTTGGCCTAAAATTAATTTTTCTTTTTTTATTATTATTTTGAGACAGAGCCTCATGCTATCGCCCTATGTAGAGTGCTATGGCATCACAGCTTACAGCAACCTCAACTCCTGGGCTTAAGCGATTCTCTTGCCTCAGCCTCCCAAGTAGCTAGGATTACAGGCACTCGGCATAACGCCTATTTTTTGGTTGTAGTTGTCATTGTTTGGCAGGCCCCGGCCAGATTCGAACCTGCCAGCTCTGGCGCCTTATCTGCTTGAGCTACAGGAACCACCCATAAAATTAATTTTTCTATTATAATTTCTAATTCTTTTCTAATATGTAGTTTCTTATATAAATTTGGGGGAAATTAAACTGTCCCTTTTTTATTCTTTGCTCTTTAATTTTACAAGGGCCCATGTGACATAATTTACTACATGGACCAAACTTCGTTTTATTTAGTGATTACTTTTTTACTTAGATCACATTTCCTTTTTTTTTTTTTTTAACTTTTGATCATATACTACAGCCAGCAGGAGTTTGTATATATACTGCTTATGAATCTAATCAGTTTCCTTAGACATTAGCAATTGTAAAATATGCCAGGAAGTTTCAAATATTATTTTAGTGTGGCATATAAATTTAATTACATGTTTTATCTGCTTACATAATTGAATGATTTTAAAATATTTGATATTGTAATCTTCTGACCAGATATTGTCTAAAAATATTCAGCTTTTTAGCTGAGCTATATGGTGTATATGGATGCGAAGCAGATAATTTAAAACGTTTTTGGTTCTGTTCATTCAGCGAATGACAGCCAGTCCTGCCAGGCAGAAGATAATGCGGTTTAGAAGTTTCCATCTACTGATGAAAGATATTCTACAGAACTTGTCAAATCTTTGAAACTTGGAATATATTGCTTTCATAATACGAAGTTTATTGCCTATCTGAAGTGTCTGATTTTTCAAGTTTGTAAGTTTCTCAAGTGATTTTAACATTGGGTGTTTTTTGTTATTTTGTTTTTACAATGAAAAGATAGTTCAAGGAAAGGCTAAATTCTATTAAAACATTTGAGGCATGTTTGTACACTGCTGTTTTAAGTATCAGCATTTGTAATGTGACATCACTGTTAGTAACAATGATACTGTAATTCAGGGTTACATGATTGGTGGGCATATAGAGAGAGAGATACAGTGAAGCAAGTCTCATTCTAAAAGTTGAAATTTGCTGCATTCACTTTTCCCAAAGATCATATAATTTCATAATCTACCATGAAAACAGGAGTTGCCAAAATAACTGAGAAGGCTTAAAATAGTCATTCAATTTTGCTTTTTAATTTTTAAGTGAATTTTGTTTGAAAAGCATGATAATACAGGCCTCTTGGATTGAGAGCTGCTTTGGTAAAGTTTCCCGGTTTCCTTTCCTTCTGTGACAGGGTGAGCGAGGTTATTATGGAGGGTGGAGATAGCTAGAGTAGCAAGTATGAAAAATAGGAACAAGTCCTTACAGTGCTCTCACTTACTACGGACATAGGCTTTTTTCAGTAAGATTTTGGGGGAACTATGTTATGACAAAATTATACAATTTTTTTACAAGTATATACACAAAGTTTCATAAACAGACTTTAAACTCACAAGATTATAAATACATATATATTCTCACATTCTGGAAAATAACATTCTCAGCTTCACAGAAAATATACTTAGTTACTACTGAAGGTAACATTTGAAATGTAAAAATTAGATTTAAATGCTATATTTTAAATAACAGGCTATAATTACAGAGATCAGATAGGTAAACTGCAAAATAGGATGAAACTTGGCCTACTGGATCAGTTAGAGTTTTGTGTGTGTGGTTTTTTAAAAGTTAAGGCAAGAAGTGTCAAATTTAGAGTTAAAGAACAAATGGATCACTGATATCAAAGACTTGATGTATAGTACTGTTACAAATTAAAACTTAACAGGTGGTTAGAAAAAAGTGGATTAATGCGAAAGGAATAAGGACTCAAAAATTCACAGGACCAAATTAAACTATCTCAATTAAAAAAAAATTCATTGACTTGCTTAGTTATATACCCAAATGGTAATAAACCCATATCTGTAAAGTTCCGTGTTTTAAGATCATGAAGCCAGCAGTGTTTTGTGGCTACTGCTCTTCCTTTGAAAGAAGAATTAATTAACCAGTCCCATTTGGTAAGTTGCAGTTTGCTGTGCTGATCCCAGAGAAAGACTTGAAACATGAGAAGAAACAAAGACAAAGCACACAAGAGCAGAAGGCTGTTGTGTTAGGCTTGGGTGAAATGACAATTCCACTTCATTTTAAAGGTTTCCTCAATTGAATTTAAGGCATTTGTTCATTCCAGTTTACTTGAGATAATGATGCTTTGCATCTCTACAGAAGAAAGTTCTGAATTGTTTAAATTTCTGGAAATAATTAGACGTTTAGCTATCATTTATAAATGTTACATATGATGACTGACATTATGTTTGCAAACTCATCCTAGAAGAAGTGCTGTATACCTCATTGTTAAATATCACTACAGTCACCTTCCAAAGTGCTCCCCTTGGGAAGCTATGCACCAACACTAGCACCTCGTTTACCCTTCAAAGCAATTTTGGAATTCTTTTTCTGGACTGGCCATCAGAGCTGTTGTCATAGGAAGTCTTGACAAGTTCATGAACTTGCCACTGGGTGTTTATGTTGGCAGCACTGAACAAACAACTTGGTAAGGTTTTATAACCTTGGCATGTCATATTGACTATGTGTGGTGGTGTCTTGCTGAGTGGCATTCGTTGTTGTTGCATGTTTTTGTGTGCTGTATGACAACAGCTCTGATGGCCATTCCAGAGTTCCAAAACTATTTTGAAGGGTCGACTAAGCGCTGGTGTTAGTGCATAGCTTCCCAAGAAGAGTACTTTGATGGTAGCCATAGTGATACGCAGCCGTGAGGTATGTAGCACTTTTTCTAGGATGAGTTCATGGACTTAAATGTCAGACTTTGTAGGTATATTCTCAAGGTGTCACTATAAAGAACATAAATGGAAGACAAGGGCTTAATTTAATTTAGTTCAGCCACTTTACAAGGAAATAAAATGCTAAAATCTGATTATTTAATAGACAGGGCCTGGAAACACATTTAATAAGAGTTTTTCAGTCATTGTGGTTTATGGGCAAGCTAAGGTTGCCCCCAAAACATTGGTTGGCTGGATAACCCTAGTATAAATAATGAACCACCACAATAAAAGGATCACAAGAAAGGGAACAAGCATGACTAGGAGCATGTTTGGTGATAAGAAGTGCGCGGTCCTGGAGTGCACAGTGTGCTTTGGCATGCATTTTATACATAAACAGGACTAAAGGTGCCCAAAGTCCTAGGTTATAGATTCAGGAGCTCAGATACTACACATCTGGGTTCAAAAAAGTAAAGATAGGGATTCTATATGTATGGCCTATCACGTTTCTTCTCCTTTCTTTACTTGATGGCTAATACAGCAAGGTGGGGATGACTACTTAGTCTGAATGAGCTTTACTGGTGAAACTGACTACTGCCTTGATTAAAGCCACCTCAGGTTGGCCACTTCAAAGGACATAAATGCATTGGAAACCTGTTTCTCCCATGTAGTTTACTTGTTCCAGGTTATGAAGTTTCTATGGAAGCTACAATGGAAATGGGATTTCTCTGTAGCCAAAATCTGGTGAACATGACCTAGAGGGGAAATTTAAAACTCCAACATGCTTAAATTTGAGTATTTTTCTTTTTACGGGAGGGTGGTTCAGGAGAATTTTTTTTCCTTTAATGACTGCCTCTTTGTAAAATACATAAATAGAAATTTAATAGTAATGTATTTCAACATTTAGATTAATTCAGGAGGAAAGAGTACCAGTTTTATGTTTCAAGCCTCTTAACCCCTTAATCAGCCCTTCAGACATAGCTATTCAGAGCTTAAGAACAGACTAGGCTCATTCACTGTCGGTTTTCTGTGATAGCTTGTAGTTTCTGCTCTTAATTTTCACAAAGTATTAGATACAGGAAATAAATATTAAGAATCTTCTTAATGTCTTGTTAAACTGAGGATTCCAGAAACCTGAGGGGGTAGGGTCTCTTTATACTATAAAGATAGTAACACATTAAAGTAAAAATCCATAAGACTAATAATTAGAGCATCTAAACTTTATACTTAGAAAAATATATTTTTAAGTAACAATCTACATAATTTTCAGTCTTCAGGAAACTACAATTAAGCTAAACAGCAAATTCCTGAATGGTGATTACTGATCTTTGGCAGCATTTAAAGTGACAAGAGAAAAAGAGCTAAAGAAGTCAGCCCTGATCTACTAAAAAGGAATTGACAAGTTTTACAAATTTATCTGGGTTCATTCATTTTGGAAATTACCCTATAAGGTGGCACACATATAACTTAAAATTTCCACAGTAAAAAAAAGCTATAAAAATTTTTCTTCCATGATTAAATTGTATAACTTTGTGTGAATTTAACACTTTTGTTTACATGTTCAACAAATCTTTTTATACTAGATTACATCTTTATGCAGTATTCTCTTCCCATTAAATACTATTTTATTGCTGTTTAAACCTTAACAGAACTGTCCACCATTGAAAATGAGTTTACATTATACTACTTTCCCAGTAATGAGGCTACAATCATGTTTTCAGTTGTCAATTATAAAGATGGCTTCTGAACAGAAAATAGCTCATAGCTCAAAAATGAAAATGTAGCAGCCATATACTGACAACTTTGGATCTATTCCTGAATTCAAAACTGCCTGAAAAACATGTCCTTTGTTTAAAAAAAGGACTTTATTCATGCTTAAAAAACATACTCTCCAGGGAAGCTTGTGTCTCTTTCCTTAGGGAATATGTTTGCCTTTTAAAAACTGATCCTTTAGAGCAGCGGTTCTCAACCTATATCAAAGGGCTGCGGCATTAAGAATGTTGAGAACCACAGCTTTAGAGTGTCATGGTTTTTCCTTTCCTTATAATACGTGTATTTGATTAAATAGCCTTGAAAAGAAAATATAAATGCTAAGGAGAAACACAGTTTTGCTAATAGAAAAGATGATGAAAACTGTCCAACTAGGGTGGTTTTTTTTTTTTTTTTTTTTTTAAAGGTGTGCTATACCTTAAATCTCTTCCAGCAAGTCTGCCAAAATTGCACACTCCTCTGTAAGGGTCAGGGAAAGGCTGGCTTTTACCATTAAGTATTCAGTACTTCCTTGAAATGTAATTATCTGGCAGTGTATGGATTATGGGCAGTTACCCAGTGCATATAGCAAACATTTTGAACTCATCATTCTTCTGTTTTGATGATTCTGGGCATTTCTCTTGTTACAAACTGGGGTTAGCACCACTTGACCATGCAGGGTTTTGTTTTGTTTTCTCCTCTGTAATTCTGGTCTCTGAAGGCTGTTAATTTGTATAGTCTTCTCAGCATCCCTCTCTCTCTCAGTGAGGCATATGTATGCATTTCCAGACAAATAAACTGTAATCAGAAAAAAATTGCAGGGAGTTCATTACATTTCTAGATTTTCAGTAGTTTAATGTTCTTCAGTTACAGTTGCGCTTTCAGATTAAACACATATGAAAATACAGAATAATGAGGAAAGATTTTATAAGTATATGGCTTCAAGGAGCCATCTGGTAAGCTACCCCTGATAATGTTGCCCAGTTACATTCATAAACCAAAGCTGTAGCTATTATTATTATTATTACATTAAGGTAGTCTGTTCTTGCTGTTGGGATGAGAAAGTTACTAACCTGTAGTCATCCCCTCCAGCACTAACAACATGTCGATCAGCACTGGTAAATCGAATATTTGTCACATGGGGTGAATGACCCAAGAACCTTTTGTGTTTTGCCTAAAAAACAATGACAAAGTCAGGGCATTTGAAGCACAGAGAAGTTAAATGTTTTCTATCCCAAGAACTGTGGCGGCAGTAGGGAGTTGGGATCACAGCCAATGATTTACATATACTTTTTCAGAGTTAGTAATGGATCTGCACTTAATACAACAGATTTTTATTTGGGCAGTCAGATGTCTCCTGGGACTCTGAAGATTTCTCTCAGAGGAAAAGCATTTGAAATTATTGGTTTGGTAAAAAGCTAATCACCACTTTACTAGGATAACTTCCAAAGGTGGTATTAATGGAAGGAGGAGATCTGTTTTTAATAGTTTTTATTTCAGGGTAATGGGTTGAGATAGTTTGGGAAAAAATTTTGAAATACAAATTTTCAAATCAAGATAAAATGTGGCTTGGTGCCTGTGGCTCAAGTGGCTAAGGTGCCAGTCACATACACCTTAGCTGGCAGGTTCAAATCCAGCCCGGGCCCGCCAAATAACAATGATGGCTGCCACCAAAAAATAGCCAGGCATTGTGGCGGATGCCTGTAGTCCCAGCTACTTGGGAGGCTGAGGCAAGAGAATCGCTTAAGCCCAGGAGTTAGAGGTTGCTGTGAGCTGTGATGCCTTGGCACTCTACCCAGGGTGATAGCTTGAGGCTCTGTCTCAAAAAAAAAAAAAAAAAAGATAAAATGTTTTAAATATTATGAAGGAAAAAGTACTAGAGATCAGACATAAAAATTAGGTGTAGGATGATACACTAAACAAAACACAAACTTACAAATTTTTCTGGACACGGGAAGTCAAATAACTTAACCATGCCAAAGTCATCTCCTGTTACAAGGCTGATTCCCGAATGAGATACACAGGCACAATTGATATCGGCTTTCTCTGCATGTCTGGACCAGATTCCCATAACTTCATCTCCCAGAGTACTAAAGGGATGGAACAGAAGAAAATCTACCATATCAAGTATAGACAGGTTTACCACACTGAAAAAGTCCCTTGGCAACTAAAGAGATTTCTCTTAAGTAATTATTATTTAAAATACAGGAAGTAAATTGTGATAAGGCCTAAATTTCATCTGGATATCCTCCCTTTTTAAAATGAAATTTTATCATTTGAAGGATTTATAGATTAAATAATCCTTTTAAGATTCAATTAATACTTTGTAAAAGATGACAACTGCTTTTTGAATTAAAAGCGATGTAGCTGGGCTTCATGATACACACTGTTAGTCCCAACTACTCTGGAGGCTGAGGTGGGAGGATCACTTGAGCCTAGGAATTCAAGGCCAGCCCAAGAAATCTAACAAAATCCTGTCTCTAGGGAAAAAAAAATTTAAGTGATAACTTTTAATAGGAATTTGGTGGCTTCTTTTTTTTTTTTATCAAAAAGATGGATATTTACATAGCCAGCAAATCTAAACAAGTTTGTAAGCTTTGATTACTAGGAGCTTCAGGATAGCATTCCTTTGGATAACAAATATATTCATATAATAGTACCCAATATGTTTTTATTGCCCATTATTAAATTTAACATTAAGGAAAATGTGGTATCTTTTAAAGTCATGACTTTGATTTTCTTTCTTTTAAAAGAACTTAATAAAGCTCACAAAGCATGGAAATATATTCAAATACAGACACAGATTAACATACTGTTATTCTCTTCCTAAGACTTCAAGATACAGTAACAAAAACCTGAAACTCAATTACTATTCTCTGGTAGAATGGTTCTGTTCAGAAAGAGGATTTTCTAGTTTTCCTAACTGACCTTCAGAGTCACTTCCCTTCTGAATAGATGAAGTATTTACCTAGTCCACGTAGCCCAAGTAATTCTGTCAATAGCAGCATGATCTGTAAGATGTTTTCCTGAAGGCACTTCATAGACATGCCGTTTATAGCAGCCACTGGAGACCTTTTTATCATATTAAAATGGGACAAGAATTTCATTAGGCAAGAGGCAAAATCGCAGGAGTTTGCAGACTAGCATGTTGCCACTCAATTTATATGTCTTCCTCATTAAGAAAAGACAGCCAGGCCCAGTGCTCACATCTATAATCCTAGCACTCTGGGAGGTCGAGGCTAGTGGATCATCTGAGCTCACAGAGATCTAGACCACTCCTGAGCAAAGCGAAACCCTGTCTCTACTAAAAACAGGACAACTAGCCAGGCGAGCACCTGTAGTCCTTCAGCTACTTCACTTGAGCTCGAGTTTGAGGTTGCTGTGAGCTATGAAGAGATGGCACTGTACCCAGAGCAACAGACTCAAAAAGTATACAAAAGACCACTATAAAAGCATTAGAAAATGTAGAGAAAAGGAATGATAGGTCACAGGATACAAAAAGGTAAAAGTTGAGAAGTTCTGAAACTTAGAACCTTTAAATGTATTCACTAAATGCCAAATGTAAAAGCAGAACTACCCTTATAAACTGGGTATGTGGTATCCATACTGTACCTGGAGATACCTGCCATCTGCAGAGAAGTCCATTTGGATGACAAAGCTTGGAATATCTTTGCAGTAGTTGATTCTGTTAAGGGTGGGGCCCAGTGTTAGGTCATAAAAATCCACTGAGTTCTCGCTAGAGCCCACTGCCAGATACCGGGAATCTGGACTAAATCTGAATATGAACCAAAACATGGAAAGATGGGTTAGACCACATGATATAAATACTTAAGACCAATGACTTTTCTAGCAATTGGAAATTTGTGTGATATTTGGCCTCAAGTAGATTTACCTGACACATACTGGAGTTGTACTGAAGTTATATTTGTCTGTTACTTCAAATAAGAAAGCTTTATATTTTACTTACATTTGAGATGTTTCCTCAATTGTTACCTCCTAATTCCTAGAACACAGCCCAGGTTGTTAAAATAAAGTGACCCTTTGCAGCTTGGAAGAACTTATTTAGAAAAATGACAAAGTGGCTCGGCGCCTGTGGCTCAAGCGGCTAAGGCGCCAGCCACATACACCTAAGGTGGCAGGTTCGAATCCCCAGCCCGGGCCTGCCAAACAACAATGATGGCTGCAACCAAAAAATGGCCAGGCGTTGTGGCGGGCACCTGTGGTCCCAGCTACTTGGGAGGCTGAGGCAGGAGACTCGCTTGAGCCCAGGAGTTGGAGGTT
>CAUYQS010079892.1:0-18576 GCA_963574585.1 Otolemur crassicaudatus | reverse complement strand
GCCCGGACCCGCCAAACAACAATGACGGCTGCAACCAAAAAATAGCCGGGCGTTGTGGCAGGCGCCTGTGGTCCCAGCTACTTGGGAGGCGGAGGCAAGAGACTCGCTTGAGCCCAGGAGTTGGAGGTTGCTGTGAGCTGTGATGCCATGGCACTCTACCCAGGGGGACAGCTTGAGGCTCTGTCTCAAAAAAAAAAAAAAAATTAGCTATGTCTCCTGTTGATTATAATGAAAATTCTGGATAAAATATAAAAAGGAACTACTTGAGAACTCTGAAAACTAAAAAACGTAAGTGACCTGAAAGGGGAGTCAAAACTTAACAGAAGCCACTGGTACGGGGGTAAGTTTCCTATTTTTTTTCCTTTTCCTCTCCTGGCTTGGTACTAGTCCCAAACCTTCTAATGCAGTGCAAAAGACAGCTAAAACACAGTAAGAAATTGGGTATTTCTGGTCAAAAAAATCAGAAAAAGGGGTCTGTGTAAGCCAGTGAGTATGGGATGAATTCCAAAGAGAAGAAAGCAAGAAAAGGGAATTTTTTTTTTTTTTAGACAGATTCTCACTTTGTCACTCTTGGTAGAGTGCCATGATGTCACAGCTCACAGCAACCTCAAACTCTTGGGCTTAAGCAATTCTCTTGCCTCAGCTTCCCGAAAAGCTGGGACTACAGGTGCCCGCCACATGCCTGGCTATTTTTAGAGACAGGGTCTCATTCTTGTTCAGGCTGGTCTTAAATCTGTGAGCTCAGACAATCCACCTGCCTCGGTCTCTCAAAGTGCTAGGATTACAGGCGTGAGCCACCCTGCCCAGCCCAAAAGTGAAATTCTTAATTTTGTGTACAAATTCACTCAAGTCTCAGATTCAGGTCTGAGCTGAGCATGAATGAGACAGATGCAAACAATATAGCAACAAACCAACACAAGAAAAATCCAAGTAACCTAGGACTGGAACTACTACCCACAGAACTTGGAGTCTGAACGTTACATTCTCCCAAATTATAGCATGGATCCAGAGTCTACAGATCATAATGTAAAAATGTCAAGGATACAATCAAAAATTATTCTACATACAAAGAATTTGGCAATATGACCAAAGTTCAAAAAAAACAAATATCAATTCAGATGTTAAAATTAGCAGGGAAAAAACTTTATTATTATTATTATTTTTTGAGACAGTCTCATTCTATCACCTTTGGTATGGCATCATAATTCACAGCAACCTTAAACTCCTGGGTTCCAGAGATCCTCTTGCCTCAGCCTCCTGAGTAGCTAGGACCTGCCATCACACTCAGCTAATTTCTCTATGTTTAGTAGAGACGGAGGGTCCTGCTCTTCTATAAGCTGGTCTTGAACTCCTGAACTCAGGCAATCTGCTGGCCTTGGTCTCCCAGAGTGGTAGGATTACAGGTGTGAGTCTCTGTGCCCAACCAACAGGAAAAACCTTTAAAGTAGTCATTAAAACTATGCTCTATGAGGATATAGGTTTTTAATACTCGAAATTAATGGAAAAATGAAATTTCACAGTAGAAAAATACAAACTATTCCAAAAAAATTAGAAAACTTTAAACCAAGTAATACAATATCTGAAATTAAAGCGCCAGATAGCCTTACAGCAGAATGGAGACAACAGGTTAGAGAATTTGAAGACTGGAGTGAATAGAGGCAGGTCAGTGAATTTAAAGACTGACTAATAAAAACTATGTAATCTGTGAATGATAGAGAGACCCACGATTAAAACAATGAAAGTTTCAGAGACTTATGAGAAAATATTCAAAGGTCTAATATTTATGTGTTTGGGTATAGAAACTAGTGGTGTAGAAAATGCACATCAATAATGGCTAAAAACTTCTCAAATTTTGTGAAAGACCTAAATTTACATATTAAAGAAGCACAATGAAACCCAAACAGCTTTAATGAAAACTACACTTCTACATATCAAAATAAAACTCTTAAAAACCAATGACTAAACAACTTTTAGAAAGTAGGAAAGAGAAAGATGACACATTATCACAGGAGAATAACAACTTCAACGACCATGGATTTCTCAATAGATACCAGGGAGGCCGAAAGCCAGTGGAATAACATCTTTAAATGCTGAAAATATCCTTCAGGAATAAAAGCAAAATGAAGATATTGTCAGATGAAGAAGAAATGAAAGAATTTGTTGTCAAGAAGAAAGGGTAAATAGAAGATCTTCAGGCTGAAGGGATAAGAACCAAGCAAGAAACTTATATCTTTAGAAAGAAACAATAAAAGAGCAACAGCAATGGCAAATATCTGGGTAAATAATAAATGATTTCTCCCCATAAGACCTTTAAAGCAAGAGTTGTCATATTGTCTATGTGGGTTTTAATGCATTTAGATAGAATGTATGTGAAAATTATAAAAAAAATCAAGGAGGTATTAAGAAATTATATGGCTTCTACATTTTTCTTGAAATATTATACTATAAACTCTAAATAGTGAAAGAAGTAGGTATGTTATAATGCCCTAGACTAGTAAACACACATACACAAGGAAAGGGAATGAGAGAAAGAAACAGATTGATAAATTAAAATGGAATACAAAAATATTTAAATATCACAAAAGGACAGCTCTGCGCCTGTGGCTCAAGTGGCTAAGGCTCCTGCCACATATACCTAAGGTGGCGGGTTCAAATTCAACTGGGGCCCGCCAAACAACGACAACTGCAACCAAAAAATAGCCAGGCGTTGTGGTGGGTGCCTGTGGTCCCAGCTACTTGGGAGCCTGAGGCAGAAGACTTGCTTGAGCCCAGGAGCTGGAGGTTGCTGTGAGCTGTGATGCCATGGCACTCTACCCAGGGGGATAGTTTGAGGCTCTGTCTAAAAAAAAAAAAAAAAAAAAAGAATGGAGAAGGATGAATCCAATATATTCAAACAAGGTGGGGGAAGGGGAGAGCAGAGATAGGGAGGGTGGGGGGGGTAGGGTCTCAGTGTGTGACACACCTCTTGGGGGCAAGACAATTGTAAGAGGGACTTTACCGGACAAATGCAATCAGTGTGAGCTGGTTTCTTGTACCCTCAATGAATCCCCAACAATAAAAAAATAATAATTTTAAAAAAGAAATTGATAATTTTTTTTTGAGACAGTCTCACTTTGTTGCCTTCAGTAGAGTGCTGTGACATTACAGCTCACAGTAACCTCAAACTCTTGGGCTTAAGCCTCAGCCTCCTCAGTACCTGGGACTACAAGTGCCTGCCACAACACCCAGCTATTTTTAGAGACAGGGTCTTGCTCTTGCTCAGGCTGTTCTCAAACTCCTCAGCTCAAGTGATCCACCGACCTAGCATGCACCTGGGTCTCCCAGAGGGCTAGGATTATAGGCATGAGACACCATACCTGGCCTGGAAGTTGACAATTTTTAAAAAGACCTCATATGAGAATACCAAAAACATGAAGTATAATTTTAACAAAATATATGATAAATATGGATACTGAAAACTAAAAAACTAAGGGAAAGTGTCAAAGAAGACCTAATTAAACGGAGAGATACACTATGCTGATAGTTAGGAAGACTCAATATTGTTCAAATGTCCGGTCTCCTCAAACCAATTTATGGATACAACTCAATCCCAATCAAAATCTCAGCAGGCATTTTCACAGATGTCAACAAGCTAACTTTAAGATTTATATGGAAAGGCAGAATAACTAGAATAGCCAACACAATTTTAAGAAACAAGGGCAAGATTGGAAGACTCACCACTACCTGACTCCAAGACTTACTATGAAGCTACAGTTATCAAGACCTTGTAGTACTGGTGAAATCAATCAAATAGACCCACTGATATGTGGTCAACTGATCTTTCACAAATGTGCAGGACCTTTTCAACAAATGGTGCTGGAATAACAGGATATTCATACACAATAATAACAGTAATAGTGAATTTTACCTATACCTCATATCTTACACAAAAATTAACCTAAAGTAGATTACAGGCAGTTCCCAAGTTACAAACATCCGAGTTACATGCAACTTACAATTAAAAACAGCAGGTTTTTTTTACTGCAGGTCATAGGTAGAAGCTCCTGTTTCAACTTACATACAAATTCAAGCTAAGAACAAACCTACAGAACCTATCTCATTTGGGGACTGCCCGTATATGGCTAAATATAAAACCTAAAATTGTAAAAGTTTTAAAAGGAAAATGTGACCTTAGGTTAGGCAAAGATTTCCTAGATATGCCACTAAAAGCACAATTCCTAAAATAAAAAATGATAAAATGGACTTCACCAAAAATGAAATACTTCTGCTCTGTATACGATGCTGTGAGAAAAATTAAAAGACATGGCCCAGACTAAGAGTAAATATTTGTAAAATATGTGTTAGACAAAGTACTTGTATTCAGAATATAAAAAGAACTGTTAAAAGTCAGTAATAAGAAAACAAATTGCCCATTTAAATAAATCCGAACAGATAGTTCACCAAAAAAGACGTATGAGTAGCAAACAAGCAACGTGAAAAGATATTCACTATCATTAATCATAAATGAAAAACAAATTAAGAACCTCAATATCACTCTACACCTATCAGAATAGCTAAAATTAAAAAAATAAAATTGACAATATCAAGTGTTGAGGAGGAGGATGCAGAGCAACCGCAACTCTCTCACATTGTCAGGGTGTAAAGTGATACAGAACTTTTGGAAAAAGTTTAGCAGTTTTTCATAAACACACACTTACCATCTGAGCCCAAATAGAATATCAACTATTCTTCATTGTCTCCTCTTTCAGTTTAGGGTTTCTGGGGAGTTTTTTTAATAGTCTTAGATTTCTTTTTCTTTTTTTTTTTTTTTTTTTGAGACGGAGCCTCAAGCTGTCCCCCTGGGTAGAGTGCCATGGCCTCACAGCTCACAGCAACCTCCAACTCCTGGGCTCAAGCGCGTCTCCTGCCTCCACCTCCCAAGTAGCCGGGACTACAGGCGCCTGCCACAACGCCTGGCTATTTTTTGGTTGCAGCTGTCATTGTTGTTTGGCGGGTCCGGGCTGGGGATTCGAACCCGCCACCTTAGGTGTATGTGGCTGGTGCCTTAGCCGATTGAGCCACAGGCGCCGAGCCTGGTCTTAGATTTCTAATCTGAATCCTGTTCCTATGTTCTTTGGCTTCAGTGGCCGTAGATACAGTTTTTCAACTTTAGCATTATTGACTTGAGGAGCTAGAGAATTCTCTGTCATGGAGGCTGTTCTGTGCATTATAGGGTGTCAGCAGTATCCCTGGCCTCTATTCCATCTGAAGATGCCAGGAGCGTCTCTCCCCCACTCTCCCAGTAGGACAACCAAAAATGTTTCTAGATAATGCCAAATGGGAGACAAAATAGTCCATTGGTGAGAGTCACTATCTTAGACACAAGTCCTAATAAAATACCTAAAGATCTCATTTGTGCCACATCTGCTTCCATATCAAAGGGCTGCCTAACTCAGTATCTGTCTGCAGTGTCTACCAAAATGCCTTTTGACAGCACCATGTGAGGCACTGTATAATTTTTAGGCCTCTTGAGCTCAGAACTGAGCTTTTACAAGCTTGATTATTTGGTTTTCCAGGGCAGAAGTAGCAGTTCAGAAAACAGTTTCTGCTAAAGGCCCTGAAAACACTACAAAATGTTACACCGCTGACAATGGAGGAAGGAGGAGGCACAAGAACTGTAAAAGTCGGGTCATTTGTGGCCACATGGCAAAGGAGCACAAGACTTCACATGTCAGTCACCCCTGAGGACACTGATGGACCAGCCCTGCTCAGCTCTGCTCTCTGGCTGAGATCTCTAGAGAGGCAGGGCCAGGAAACTGTGCACTACAAGATCAGAAAAGCTGCATTCCAGTACATCTATGTGTCTTCAGAAAGGTCTCTGAATTCATTTCTCATCAGGAAAAATGATCCGGCCTTTAATGAAAATGTCTTCATTTTCAGGTTCCTTTCAGGGATACAGTTCTGTGCTGTTACAGAGATCCAAACTACTTAAGAAACAGCTAAATTCTGTTTAATGAGTTTGTCTAGGAAGGCAGGGAAACAGAGTTCTGGAAAGACTTGCCTTCAAGACTGGTTAGGTTTGTTTTCAGGTTTAGGTGGTGGTCAAGCAAGTCTTGCATGGATGCTAAAGGTTACTGTGTGTACAGGGACTAAGTTGCAGGGCATACTTCCCATTCTTAGAGGACTGTGAGCATGTCTCTAAATTTAGCACATGGGTTACATGTATGTACACACATATACTCATGATTAGATTTCATCACTTAAAATTGCAGTGAAGAATAAATGTCCATTTTCACCCACCTTGCTAACAATCATTTTTCCTCTCTGTATACCTCCCTAGTGAAAGCAAGTCATTAGCATGATAAACGTTCCATACCAATTGCTGTAATTCTGAAAAATGTCCCATGAGGTGTCTCAAATTTTATTTTCTTAATTTTTTTTTTTTTGAGACAGTCTCATTATGTTGCCCTCGTTAGAGTGCCACAGTGTCACAGCTCACAGCAACCTCAAACTCTTGGGCTTAAGAGATTCTCTTGGCTCAGCGGGCTTAAGAGATTCTCTTGGCTCAGCCTCCCAAGTAACTGGGACTACAGGCACCTACCACAATGCCTGGCTATTTTTGTTGTTGTTGTTATAGTTGTCGTTGTTGTTTGGCAGGCCTGGGCAAGGTTCAAACCCGCCAGCTCCAGTGTATGTTGTGGCTGGTGCCCCAGCCACTGGGCTACAGGTGCCAAGCCTTATTCTCTTAATTATTTCATGTTTGCCTGCATTCCAATCACAACACGCTCCCTCACATTGAGTGGACGGCAGGGACATGCACAGGATGAACTCCTCTTTCCTCTCAGCTGCGGGATCTGTGTGCAGTCTTTCTCTCCAGCATCCAAGCACGGTTACCATGTCTGGGCTGACTAATGCATCTATGGCTGGTTCAGAGCCTGCCCATCTGAGGGCTGCAGCCCTTTCCCAACTTTGTCCTTCACCCCTGCTGCTGCATGGGCCTCACCCAGCATTTCGCAGCCTCTGTGAGGACGAAGGTGACCTTTGGGATCAGAGAAGGAAATCTTGGGAGGGAGGAGTAGGTGGTAGCAGGACAGTGGGATGACAGGATATCTGAGGTACCACGAAGCAGAGCCCCTCACGGCCTCCTGCAAGCTGGAAACTAACAATAACAACACTAAGAGTAAGAGCAACTGAAAGTGCCGTATCACATGTGAAGTGCTCACAAGAGGCTGGGTGCTTCGCCTGCACTCTGTAACCTCCTGAAGCACATCCTGTCACGAGCAGCTTTTACAGAGATGCACCCAGAGACTTTAAGCAGCTTGCCTGGGTTTAGGATTCAAACCCAGGTCTTTCCGACTCCAAACTCCACATAACCTGATGCCGTGCCATAGCACCACAATGCCGTCCTAAAAGGCAGGCAAAGCCTGACTTGCTTCTCTCTCTACACCATGAACAGACCATCTTCCTCTTTTATTCCCGCTGATAAATATGCAGCATGTTCTCAAACTTCTCACAGTCACCCAACTTTCCATACTGATGGCCTCCTACATCCAGGGTAAACTTGAGGATGGGCGGGGACTGTGTATGATTTGCTCATCACTGCCTAATACAGGGGCTGGCAAATAGTAGGAGCTCTAAAATATATAGGTTTAATTAATTAAGTAATGAAACCACACAAATAGCTCTGGGAACCAAAGTGAATGCCAGCTTACACTTTGCCCAGCGCCACTGTGAGAAACGTTAAAGACGGCAGCTCTCCGGTACAGAAGTGAGCCAAGGCGAGCTCTCCTCAGGGAAGAACAGTATTGGGAGAAAATGGCACGAGCCACATCCTTCTCGAAAAGTCAAAAGAGCTGAGAAATCAAGCTTTTTCTTTTTTAAAGAAAAACACCCATAGGAAAAAAAAATTTAAATACTGAGCGTGAGCAGATCCACACACTACCTCAGAATTCCAACAGCATGCTCGAAACCCTTCCTGGACCCTGCTACTGAGAAAGTCTGACTTTGTTAAGGGCCAGTTCTAGAAAAGGGCCAGGAGTCCTGTGGCCTCCCCTCACCCTTCTCCTACCCTAGGCACCTCCTCTGCGGCCCACTCTCTTTTCCACTCTTGTAGTTCCTTCCACACCTGTATGCACACGCACACAGGGTGTGCACATGTGATGGGCATAGGACCAAGGATGGACTGGGCATCTCCTGGGCATTCTAGGAAAGGTACTTTGGTATAGCACTAAATGTACTTCTCATTTAATGCTCCAAACATCTATGTGAGGAATGGATGTACGATAATACCAAAATAAAGGAGGAAGACTGTCTGTTTATGGTGTAAAACTAAAACCACAAGCTCCTGTCTCTGGCCCCACACTGTAATGACCTGGCC
Source organism: Otolemur crassicaudatus (assembly GCA_963574585.1). NCBI lineage: Eukaryota > Metazoa > Chordata > Mammalia > Primates > Galagidae > Otolemur > Otolemur crassicaudatus. Next base: position 10,220 of record CAUYQS010079892.1, on the reverse strand, counting down.
TCCGCATACCTCTCTGATTCCATCTTGCGCTCCTCTTCCCTTTGTTTCCTAAGCTCCTGCCACCACACTGTTCATTTTTCAGTTCTTTGAACATTCCACTCCAAGTGTTTTCCCATACCTCAGGGCCTTTGCACATGGTCCTGGAATGTCTGGTCTCATCTTAAAATGCCACCTGCTGAGAGGCCCTCCCACTCTAAAGCATCTCTCTCCACATCTTCTCCACTTAACTGGCATCTTTGCTTTCATAGCATAATGGTGACTATTTTTTTTTTTTTTTGAAAGTCTTACTCTGTCGCCCTGGGTAGAGTGCCATGGCATCGTAGCTCACAGCAACCTCAAACTCTTAGACTTGAGCAATCCTCTTGCCTCAGCCTCCCAAATAGGTAGGACTACAGGTGCCTGCCACCACATCCAGGTAATTTTTCTATTTTTAGTAGAGACAGGGTGTTGCCCTTGTTCAGGCTGGTCTCAAACTCCTGAGCTCAAGTGATTCACCTACCTCAGCCTTTCACAGGGCTAAGATTACAGGCGTGAGCCACAATGCTCAGCTGCAACTGTTTAATTTATTTGATAATGTACTTGTTTTTTGTTACGCTGGAGTAACTTGGTTTTTTGTACTTTTTGTTACTCTGGCTTCTCTGGAGATAAACAGTTCCTTGAACAACTCTGTCTATTTTGATCATCGCCATGTTCCTGTTAGCCTGCACAGTGCCACCACACATATGGGTACTCAGTAAAAACCATGGTGCAATAGCTCATTTTGACAGAAGGCAACCGGGACTCAGGGAAATGGTTTGTCCAAAGCCAAACAGCTAGTGGACTACAGCGCCAAGCCTTGGAATCAGGCCTGCCCTGCCTCCCACACCTGCGCTCTCTGCATAGGAGCAAGGGACACACTGAGTGTTGCTTCTCCTGTGCCCGAGAAATATCTCCAGCCCACCAACCCCTCTCTCGGAGGTGGGCCAGGACCAGGATGATGAGGCAAGTGAGACACTCAACTAGGCACAAAATATAAGGGGACGCCAAAAGCTCAGTAATCTAAGTAACATTTTAACAAAATCAAAATTTGTGCAAAACAAGACAAATATCACAAATAAAATGTTAAACTTTTAAATAAAGACAGGATCCAGCTCTGTACCTGCGTACTTGCAGGACATGGCCTTATGGCCTCATCCTAATTCCAGCCCTATCAGATCCTACAGTCTTTATTTTAATAGTTGGTACCTATTCATCATGAAAGTTTATGTATCATTTTTATTTTGAAGTATTAAATGAGAACATTCTTGGTCTTGATTCCTGAGTTTTCTGGTGCCCTTTAAGGGTTGTGCCCTAGGTGAATGCCTCACTTGGCCCTTTAATACAGCTCCTGTGGGTCGCAACCCACAGGTTGAGAACTGCTGATTTAAGGGAAGCTGTCCAAGGCCACATAGTAAGAGCTTTCATGAGCCATGCCAACACAGAGGAGAAAGCAGGCCCTCAAAATGGAGACATGGCTCCTAACAGCCCAGCCTGAACATACAAGTCCAAATACACCTGCCCTAAGCTTTTCAGGTGCACTCTCTGTTGCTGAGGTGAGTTCTGTTAGGACTTACATTAGTAGCAACCAAGAGGTCCTACTACCCCCAGACAGCCCTGCCCCGCCCCCGCATATTCACCTCCTTCTTCATCAGTTTGAGCTGCTCTTGGAACCTGGCGTAGTCCCGATCCTGCTCCAGGCGGATCCGCTTGGCCTCCTCCTTACGGCGCACTGCGTGGTCTTGCTCCATCTTTTCCACCTGCTGCTTTTGCTGACGCTCCAAGTTCTCTAACTCTGTGTCAAAGAACTTCTTCTTGGCCTGGAAGGAGCAGAAACTCAGAGAAACTCAGCAAATCACTTTACATCTGGGAGAGGGATAGGCAGAGTTCAGAACTTGTACTCAGAAAGCTCCATCACCTCTTTGCTGTGTGAACTGGGGCAAGTCATTTAACTTCTCTGAGTCTCTATTTCCTTATCTGCAGAGGGGAGATTAGACCATTGACCTTGCAGGGTTGTTATATGGTGCTCAGCAAAGGCCATTTCCCTTCTAGAGTCTATGTGACTCAGAGGATTGATGTGACCTTCACGCAATTCTGTGTTTACAGTTGCTACCTAATAAGATCATGAAACACAGGAACTAGACAATCAGAAATTACTCTCCACTGCCCAATCGTTCCTACTCTGCAACTTCCATGTACAGAAAACATGGAGGCAAGAAACCCTCTAGAGTCCCATCTTTTCCCATACTCACGTTGATTTCTTGTTCAAAACGTTTGTGCATTTGTTCCAGCTGCAGCTCATGCTTGTTGCTCAGCTGGGTCTGGTTTCGATGCTCTTCTTTCTGGAGCAGCCGAAGCTCTCGGAGTTCCTGGCGCCTGATGGGTTAAAGGATACGGATATTTCACAGTGAGAAAGTGGCCTCAGAGTGGCCTCAATATTCACAGTTTGGGACATAGCAGGTTAGATCACAATGGAAAAACACAAGTCTTGGGCAGAGGGATGAATAGAATTCAGGCTTCATTTGACATTTCTTGACAGACAAAACTTTTAAAATCTTAATATATAAAGAGTGGTTGCAAACTAATAAAAAACAAGGAATAACCTAACTGAAAAAGAGTGGCACTAAACATGAAGAGACATGAAAAAACAGACAAAGGCTCAATGGCCCTAGCTCAGTGTTTGGGGCATCAGCCACATGCACCAGGACTGGTGGGTTCAAACCTGGTAAACAATAATGACAACAACAACAACAAAATAGCCAGGCATTGTGGTGGGTGCCTGTAGTCCCAGCTCCTTGGGAGGCTGAGGCAAGAGAATCACTTAAGCCCAAGACTTTGAGGTTGCTATGAGCTGTGATACCACGGCACTCTACCAAGGGTGACACAGTGAGACTCTGTCTCAAAAAAAAAAACGAAAAAGCTCGGCGGCTGTGGCTCAAGTGGCTAAGGTGCCAGCCACAGACACCTAAGGTGGCGGGTTCGAATCCAGCCCGGGCCCGCCAAACAACGATGACGGCTGCGACCAAAAAAAAAAAAAAAAAAAAATAGCTGGGCATTGTGGCGGGCGCCTGTGGTCCCAACTACTTGGGCGGCTGAGGCAGGAGACTCGCTTGAGCCCAGGAGTTGGAGGTTGCTGCGAGCTGTGATACCACAGCACTATACCCAGGGCAACAGCTTGAGGCTCTGTTGCAAAAAAATAAATAAATAAAATCAACTGCAATGAAAAACAGAATTGCTATTAATATAAAGGTTGAAATGAGCTTGACTTCTTTTATGTACCAGAAATACTTATCATCTTACAGAAACATTTTTTTTCCGTAGAGAAAATCTTCATTTTTCTCTTGTTGACCTCTCTCTGACCCAGTTCACACATGCTTCCCCAATCTTTGTTTGACTGTGTGCTTTTCTCATTCCCTGGATTTCTTTTGTTTTGTTTTTAAATTTTTTTTTTTAAGAGATACGATATTGCTTTGTCCTCCAAGACAAAGGCTGCAATGCAGTAGTATAATCACAGCTCACTGCACCCTCAAATTCCTATGCACAACCTCTGGAATACCTGGGACTATAGGTGTCAGGTGCCACGCCTGGCTAATTTTTTAACTTTTTTGTAGAGACTGGATCTCACTGTGTTTTCCATGCTGACCTCAAATTCCCAGGCTCAAGCCATCTTCCCATCTCAGCCTCCTAAGTAGTGGGATCATAGACATGCCCCACCACACCATTGTGTATGTTTTGCAGTGAGGGGGGCATTAGTTCTTCCTTTTTTTTTTTTTTTTTTTTTGAGACAAGGGCTTAGTTTGTCACCCACAGTAGAGTGCTGTGGTGTCACAGCCTCACAGCAACCTCAAAATCTTGGGCTCAGGCAATCCTCTTCCCTCAGCCTCCCCAGTAGCCAAGACAACAGGTATCCACTACATGCCTGGCTAGTTTTTTTATTTTTACTAGATACAGGGTCTCGCTCTTGCTCAGACTGGTCTCAAACTCCTGAGCTCACACAATCCACCCACCTCAGCCTCCAGAACGCTAGGGTTACAGGTATGAGCCACTATGACTAGCCTCATGTAACTTTTCTATCTTCTGTCCTCTACTCTGATTCAATCATCTCCTTTTTGTTTCTCAGTCTTTCTTTCAACCTGGTGCTTCCTTAGTACGAGCAGTCTATATAGCAAAACAAAGCTCTATCCCACTCCAGCTTCCAAGTACCTTGCCCTGAGCCAGGCACTATTAAACATTTAACACTTTATTATTAATAACAATAGCTCCTTGAGAGCTGTAGTGATAATTTTTTTTTTTTTTTTTTGAGACAGAGCCTCAAGCTGTCCCTCTGGGTAGAGTGCCATGGCTTCACTGCTCACAGCAACCTCCAACTCCTGGGCTCAAGCAAGTCTCCTGCCTCCACCTCCCAAGCAGCTGGGACCACAGGCGCCCACCACAATGCCCGGCTATTTTTTTTGGTTGCAGCCATCATTGTTGTTTGGCAGGCCCGGGCTGGATTTGAACCCGCCACCTTAGGTGTCTGTGGCTGGCACCTTAGCCACTTGAGCCACAGGTGCCGAGCCTGTTGATTTATTTTAATTAATTAATTAATTTTATTTTTGAGACAGAGTCTCACTATGTGGCCCTTGGTGGAGTGCCATTGCATTACAGCTCACAGCAACCTCAAACTCTTGGGCTTAAGTGATTCTCTTGCCTCAGCCTCCAAGTAGCTGGGACGACAGGCACCTGCCGCAATGCCTGGTTATATTTTGGTTGTAGTTGTCATTGTTATTTGGCAGGCACAGGCCGGGTTTGAACCCACCAGCCCTGGTGCATGTAGCTGGTATCCTAGCCACTGAGTAACAGGCGCCAAGCCTAATTTATTTTTTTTAACACAGAGTCTCACTCTGTCACCCTCAGTAGAATACCAAGGCATCATCATAGATCACAGCAACCTCAAACTCTCAGGCTCGGCGCCCATAGCCCAGGGGTTAGAGCGCTAGCCACATACACTGGGGGTTTCGAACCCGGGCCTGAGTCTGCTAAAAACAATAATGATAACTACAACAAAAAAAAAGCCAGGTATTGTGGTAGGTGCCTGTAGTTCCAGCTACCTAGGAGGCTGAGGTAAGAGAATCGCTTAAGCTCAGGAATTTGAGGTTGCTATGAGCTATGATAGTACAGCACTCTACCAAGCACAACACAATGAGACTGTCTCAAAGAAACAAACAAAACGAAAACCTCTCAAAGAAACAAACAAAACGAAAACCTCTCAGGCTCAAGATATCCTCTTCAATTTATTTATTTATTTATTTTTTGAGATAAGAGTCTTACTATGTCACCCTCAGTAGAGTGCATGGCATTACAGCTCACAGCAACCTCTAACTCTTGGGCTTAAGCAATTCTCTTGCCTCAGTCTCTCAAGTAGCTGGGACTATAGGTACCTGCCACAAAGCTTATAACACCCAATTATTTTTTTGTTGTAGCTGTCGTCGTTTCACTAGCCCAGGCCAGGTTCAAACCCGCCAGCCTCGGTGTATGTGGCCAGAACCATAACCACTGTGCTACTGGTGCCAAGTCAAGAGATCTTCTTGCCTCAGGTTTTTTTTTTTTTTTTGAGACAGAGTCTCACTTGGTCACCCTTGGTAGAGTGCCATGGTATTATCATAGCTCACAGCAAACTCAAATTCCTGGGCCTAAGTGATTCTCTTGCCTCAGCCTCTCAAGTAGCTAGGACTACAGGCACCTGCCATAACCCAGATATTTTTATTTTTATTATTATTATTTTTTTAACCCAGCTATTTTTATTTTATTATTATTATTATTATTTTTTGCAGTTTTTGGCCGGGGCTGGGTTTGAACCCGCCACCTCTGGCATATGGGACCAGTGCCCTACGCCTTTGAGCCACAGGCACTGCCCAACCCAGCTATTTTTAGAGAAGAAAGTGCTTCTACAAATCATCTATTCTAGCATAGCTATAGCCCAGCTTTTTTTTTTGTTTGTTTTGCAGTTTTTGGTTAGGGCTAGGTTTGAACCCATCGCCTCCGGCATATGGGGCCGGCGCCCTATTCCCTTGAGCTACAGGCACCGCCCAAGCCCAGCTATTTTTAGAGAGGAGGTCTAGCCCTAACTCAGGCTGGTCTTGAATCTGTGAGCTTAGGCAATCCATTCGCCTTGGCCGCCCCAAGTGCTGGGATTACAAGCATGAGCCAAAGCACCTGGCCCAGTTTTTGTATATTTTTTTTTTGTGGAAATAGGGCCTCACTTTTGCTCAAGCTGGTCTCCAATTCCTGAACTCAAGCAATCTACCCGCCTCAGCCCCCCAGAGTGCTAGGATTATAGTTGTGAGTCTTTGGGCCTGGCTGCTGTTGACTTATTTAAAAAAAAGAAAAAAAAAACACTACTTCTTTTGTGAAGTGCTACCCTCTCCCTGGAAGGTACCTGCCAGCTGCGAATCCTCCTGCCTGCTGCTGTTCTTCTCCTCCTTCTCTGCGGCCTGCTGCTGGGCGGCCAGGGCAGTGAGCTGGGCCGACTGCTTAATCAGGGAGACACGGTAAAAGTAGTTCCTCCAAAACACTTCTTCCTTCACCCTTTTAAAGACAGACAATAACACATGTAGAATGTACACAGACGAGTGCATGCAGGGGTTATGTTTTGCAGAGGAACTGGAATAGAGGATTCTTTTTATTTTTTTCTTGAAAAAATTTTTTTTTTGAGAGAGAGTTTTATTATGTTACCCTCGGTAGAGTGCCATAGTGTCACAGCTCACAGTAACCTCAAACTCTTAGGCATAAGCGATGCTCTTGCCTTAGCCTCCCAAGTTGCTGGGACTATAGTCACCCGCCACAACGCCTGGCTGTTTTTTTGTTGTAGTTTGTCATTGTTTAGGTGGCCTGGGCCAGGTTCGAACCTGCCAGCCCCGGTGTATGTGGCAGGAGCCCTAACCATTGAGCTATGGGCACTGAGCCTCTTTTTATTTCTTTTCTTAGAGATGGCATCTCACTATGTCATCCAGGCTGGGGTGTAGTAGCTATTCACGGGGCATGATCACAGTTCACTACAGCCTTGAACTCCTAGTCTCTAATGATGTTCCTGCCTCAGCCTTCCAAGTAGTTGGGACTACAGTTGTGCTGGAATAGATGATTTGTAGAAGCACTTTCAAAACCTAGTGAGGTTCATAGCCAGGTGTTGTAGCAGGCGCCTATAGTCCCAGCTACTTGGGAGGCTAAGGCAAGAGAATCACTGAAGCCCAAGAGTTTGAGGTTGCAGTGAGCTGTGATGCCATGGCACCCTACAGAGGGTGACATAGTGAGACTCTGTCTCAAAAAAAAAGAAAGAAAACAAACAAACAAAAAACCTAGTGAGGTTCAAAGGACATTCACATTGGCTTTACAGAATGATTTTTTTCCCCTTTGGGCAAATACCCAGTAGTGGGATTGCTAGATCAAATGGTAGATCTCCTTTTAGTTCTCAGAGGTGTCCCCATGCAACTTTCCAGAGAGAGTGTACCAGTTTGCAGTCCCACCAACTGTATTTTTTTTTTTTTTTTGAGGCAGAGTCCCACTCTGTCGCACCTGGTAGAGTGCCATGGCGTCATAGCTCACAGGAAATTCTACCTCTTGGGTTCAAGCGATTCTCTTGCCTCAGCTTCCCAAGTAGCTGGGACCATAGGTGCCTGCCACAATGCCCAGCTATTTTTAGAGATGGGGTCTCACTGTAGCTCAGGCTTGTCTCACCCTTGTGAGCTCAAGCAACCGCCCACCTCAGCTTCGCAGAGCGCTGGGATAATAGGCATACGCCACTGTGCCTGGCCCTTCCATTGGCTTTAGAAGTAAAAGCTTACAACAGGATAAACAGCATAGCAGGAAATGATAAGTTACGGAACCCCAATGAAACCTCATCATTTCTTGGTGTCTTAATGACACCAACACTGCCCTCAGCAGACAAAAATAGGGTATGGTTGTGAAAGCAGCATCATCAACCTGGGAGATAAGTAGTACATTCTGGACTCTAACAATTATCTCCCAGAGGATTAAATGCTTTCCAGCAGTGAGAAGAAAGCATTGTGGGTGTTGTTCCTTATGAAATGCTTGGCAGCTTGTCAGTACCTAGCAACCAGTAAGAGTGAGCAACAAGGTGGGAGATGGTTGATAAAAGAGACTGAAGTACAATTCAACCTGAGAACTCTAAGTGGTTCTCGAATTTGGCTATGTATTAGAATCACCTGGTGTCGGGTGTTGGCACCCAAGTGGGATAAGCTAAGTGTCCACACAGGAGGGTAGCATGGAATGGAGAAGGAGAACCAAGCAGAGGGGTGATGATGGCAAAAACAGGAGACTGGTTATACACAGGGGCACTGATGGAGTGTTGTTTCTTTCTTTCTTTCTTTTGGCAGTATCTTATTCTGTGGCTCTGGGTAGCTGTGGCATCATCATAACTCACAGCAACCTTAGTCTCTTGGGCTCAGTCTCCCAAGTAGCTGGGACTACAGGTGCCCACCGCTATGCCTGGCTAGGTTTTTCTATTTTTAGTAGAAATGGAATCTCACTCTTGCTGAGGCTGGTGTCCAACTCCTGAGCTCAAGCAATCAACTGCCTCAGCCTCCCAGAGTGCTAAGATTACAGGTGTGAGCCACCATCCCCAGCAATAAAGTAAAAATATTAAGGATAGGGGAAACTAGCTTTCTCACCATCACAGAAGGGAGTTACAAACATAGGGAAAAAAATAAGACTGAGCCCTGTCTCGTGGTGGCACTGTGATGACATGGTTTTCATACCATAAAGACACACACACACTCATTTTAACAATGACACCTACCAAAAGGTATTTAGAGGTCAATCACCTAGATGGTGCGGGGGTACAGAGACTTAAGACACCTAGGGGAATTAAAACTGGGCCTGTTTACCCTAATAAGTTTCAGAGTTTTTAACTATAACATCAGAGCCATACAAAAGTGAAATCAGCTTTCCAATGAGTTAATGAGCTTCCTGAATATCTTTAAAATCACACTGAATTCTAAGTTCTGTGAAATGTCCAAAATAAAACTCAGATATACTGGACACTGATTGTGGATCATGGGCAATGACTATTCTCTCGATTAATAAAAATATTTGGAGCTTTCTATTCCAGAGTCTCTCCCTCTTGATAAGAGGAAGTAGTCACAGAGGCATATGGTAGAAGTATTCTGTGTCATCCTCTGGGGAGGAGTTTTAGTACAGATGACATACTAAAGGTTCTGAAAAGTCCTCTGATAAAGAAATCTATTGAGTATAGTAACTATTATAAGTTTATCTATTTATGCTTACATGGACTATTTTAAGGCATTAGTATCCTGAAAACATCCTCTGGGAAACACTGGGCAAATGTCACAGACTGAGGCGGGAAGTGACTTGTGATTTCTCTACTGTTAGAATGAGGGCCTTAGAAAGGGCCTGTGATGCACCCCATCTTGGTCATAAGGCTGTCAGAGGGAAATACTAATATGCATTTTGAAATACAGAGCAGTTCTGTTTTGTTTTCTAAAGTATTCCCAGTTAGGCTGGGTGCAATGGCTCATGCCTATAATCCTAGCACCCTGGGAGGCTGAGGTGGGTGGATTGTCTAAGCTCATGAGTTCGAGATCAGCAGGAGCCAGAGCAAGACCTTATCTCCAAAAATAGCTAGACGTTGTGGCAGGTGCTAGTCCCAGCAACTTGGGAGGCTGAGGCAAAAAAATTGCTTGAGCCCAAGAGCTTGAGGTTGCTGTGAGCTGTGACGCCATGGCACTCTCCTGAGGGTAACAAAGTGAGACTCTATCTCCAAAAAAAAAAAAAAAAAAATTAATTAATTAAATAAAATAAAAAGTATTCCTGGTTAATAATGGCTTCTGTTTTTTTTTTGCAGTTTTTGGCCAGGGCTGGGTTTGAACCCACCACCTATGGCATATGGGACTGGTGTCCCACTCCTCTGAGCCACAGGCGCCACCCAATAATGGCTTCTGTTTATTTATTTATTTATTTATTTTTTGAGACGGAGCCTCAAGCTATTCCCCTGGGTAGAGTGCGATGGCATCACAGCTCACAGCAACCTCCAACTCCTGGGCTCAAGCGAGTCTCCTGCCTCAGCCTCCCAAGTAGCTGGGACTACAGGCGCCCGCCACAACACCTGGCCATTTTTTGGTTGCAGCCATCATTGTTGTTTGGCAGGCCCAGGCTGGGGATTCGAACCCGCCACCTTAGGTGTATGTGGC